>JAJMID010000200.1:0-18959 GCA_030583405.1 Sugiyamaella americana
GCCTCCGGCGGCCGGGCTCTGCCCGGACCCGTTGTTCCTCGCGTAGCGAGGAATGGCAAATAAATGTTCTAGTCTTCCTCGCGTAGCGAGGAACAACGGGTCCGGGCAGAGCCCGGCCGCCGGAGGCAGAGAGGTGGAGAGGAGAATAATAAATAATTGGGGGAGAGAGGGGGAAGATTAGGCAAGTAATCTCATGTATGCTAAGACCACTGCGAAGATACCTGTGCATACACCAATGAGCCATTGCATTACTTGTACTTTTGTTCCTTCTATTTGTGTTTTGACATTTGATAGTTCTTGGTCAATTCGTGTATCGGTTTCTTTAATTTTTAGTTCATGAATTGCTGATTCTTCTCGAATTCGTCCTTTTTCAAGATTGAGATCAAGTCGTACATTGGCTCTTGATTTTGCCGTTTGCTCTTTAAATTTTTGTCTTAATTTCTCTAAATCGGAACTTAATCTTTCATGTTCGTTGGTTACCCTTGTTAATTCTGTTTTGTCAAGTGTTTGGAGTTCGGATTTCAATTTTGTAAAATCTACTTTTTGTTGGTATACTCTTCTTGAGAATTCTTCTTTCGAAACCAAGTTGCCAGAAAGGTGTTCAACACTATCATCTAAAACTGATGCTAATGATTTTAATACTGCTTCAGATTGTGTTTGTGAAAACCCATGTTTTTCCAATTGAACTGCGAATTTTCTTGTATCAAAATGATATTGTCCTAATTTTAATCGTAGATTTCCATTGGTAAGAAATCTTTTATTGATTCCAAATGGAGTGATCAATGAGGTTATAGGGGTTATAGGTTGAATATGCTGGTATAACCTTTTAACTCCATATCTTCTTAACATTCTCGTGTATATCTGATATCTGCGGTTAAATCAGGTTTACGGCGGGAGTTTAAGATCTTATATAAGATGATGGGGATTGGTGGATGCGGCTCACGAAGTGAGCAGAGAGTATGAACGGTGTGGGTGGTGAAGAGTAACGGTTATTATTGTATAATATATGTTGGTTAATCATTCACAATTCACAATTTAATATTGATTTAATAATGGATAGCTAGTACTGAGAGTATAATTTAGTTAGCTAAATTTAAGATTATATTATAACTAGTCGTTATAATCATCCCTCTCTATCAATGCCTCATATACAATGGCTTACTCACGTGATATATTTTTTTCATGTTCCAAGCTCACCTCTATTCTAATCTACACTTCTCTATTCTCATCTTGTTCTTTATTAACTGAGAATGCTTAAACAAATCTCATTTGCAACTATCATTGCTACTTCAACATTCACTGTATTAACAAAATCAAAAAATCCTGTATTATCTGATACTTTTAGAGAATCAACTAACAATTTGTTAAATGAACGATTAACTTCTACCAAATTAAATCAAAGACCAGGAGTTTTAGCATGGGGTTTAAATAAGAATAATATTTTATCATCACTAAATGATCCAGTTGTAAGATATCCTACTCATTTAGATTTCTTCAATGGTAAAGTCTTGCGTGATTTAGCATTGGCTGATGGTATTGCAGTAGCAGTATTAGAGAATGGTGATGTTGTTCAATGGGGTGACCAATCTTCAATCTCTTCACCTAAATCACTTTTAAAAGGTAAAAATGTTATTAAAGTAAAAGTATCCGATAAATCAGTGTATGCTTTGACTAAATCTGGTTTGATCTATAATTGGCATACTCAAGATGGCGATCATTCTGCTGCTTCTTCCATTACATCTTCAACCACCCCCTCATACTTTTCATTTGGTTGGCTCTGGGGCTCATCATCATCCTCACCTAATATTAAACCACTTGAATCCCCTACTTTATCTTTTAGAGAATATATCAATGATATTGAAGTAGGAAAAGATCATATTTTAGCCTTAACCAATAATGGTCGAGTCTTTTCCGGTTCTACTGGCTCTCAAGTTCCATCTGAATCAAAAGGTCAATATGGAATCACCACAATGTCTCAATATGATTCCCCACCTCAACCTGGTAAATTACATGAAATTAAATTATTGAAAAATATCCCCATCAAACAAATCGCTACTGGTGATTACCATTCTCTTGTCCTTACTAAAGATGGTAGACTCTTAGGCTTTGGTGATAATACATTCGGTCAATTAGGTATCTCTTATTCATATCGTACTGCTCAAATTGCTGTTCCAACTGAACTCCCCATTAGTAATGCATTATTTCCTGGCGATATTCAACGTAAAGTAACATCAATCTCTGCTGGTGGTTCAATGACATATTTTACTGTTAATGCTGGTGTTGAGTCTGAAGATCTTTATTCAATGGGCAATGGTGTCTTTGGTCAATTAGGTACTGGTTCATTCTCAAACTCCCAAAGAACTCCACTTAAAATTAAACATTTCAGTGGATTATCTGAATACTCTGATTCTCTTAACAAAACAATCCCAATAAATATCCATTCATTATCTATCGGATCAAATCATACTGCTGTAACTTTATCATCTACTTCATTCCAACATGATGTTTTGATTTGGGGTTCAAATGAATTTTCTCAACTTGGTAACGGAAAGCGAAACATTGCTGGTTATCCAAAATCAATTCCCCTTTATGAACTCGATCCCAATACCAATTCATACACTCTTTCCCCAACTCATGTTCAATTATCCAAAAACATTACTATGGAATTTAAAGACGATAAATCAAAATCTCGTAAATTAAAAGTTGATCAAGTAATCACCTGTGGTGCTAATACAACTGCAATCTATTATCGCCCTTCTAAATAGCCTCTGTAAATATCATCTCCTCCCTCCCCCTCTCCCTCCCCCTTTTCTGCCTCCGGCGGCCGGGCTCTGCCCGGACCCGTTGTTCCTCGCGAAGCGAGGAATTTCAATATCATCGAGCGCATGAACAAATTAAATTTCAACCATCTATGATATACGGAATATTATAAAACTCCGTTAAAACAGAGTAACAAAAGTGCACCTCTAAAAAATTCTGAAATTTTATAAAATCTCAAGCATGGATATATCAATCGTACGTTAGGTAATTATTAATTAATTTATAGATAGAATGTTAATCGTGCATACTATAACATATATTCAGTACAATTTTATAGTTTCATATATATATATAACTATACAGGATCTTAATTAATCGTAATTAAATTAATCAATGTTAATAGATTAATATTAATTAGTTTGCAATTGAATTAAATTTAAAGCTTGCGTTTTATCTTAATTGACAGTCAATGTACCATGCGTATAGACTTGTAATATTAACTCGATATACATGTATACGAAACTCGATATCGATCGATCAAAACTTAGATTAATTTTGATTTTAATTTTCATCAATCGATTGCTCTATACTGGATTAATCAGTTAAAATACAAATTAAAAAAAAAAATCTCTTCTATATATATAACAATCCCCTTTATTGATTTCAATCCAGGTGAGTACTGACTCTGACCCTACCGAATAGGAAGTTTCAGGGGTAGACGGCTGCAAATTGATTTAGGTATGTGTGTACAAAATAATAACTTCAATGAACTGCCATTGCGAAGTAACCCCTTGAATCCTTGAACAACTGTAGGTGAGCATTTCGCCAATGTGAATTGTTAGGAAGGTCTTCCGGTGGAATTCAATACAATTTCTAATATTATGCTATCACTAATAGTGGTCCTAGGATTCGTCGAGGCGAGGTTAGTCTACTAAGCTTGTTTGTAACTTCTTTGAGAAGTGTTCGAATATGGTATATAATATTATATATAAAAATTGAATCGATTAACCTTAATACATACGACCGCTTGAGTAAGGGAAGAGTTCCTCTTCTTTATTCTCCTTAGAACTGACGAATATAGCTCTATTTAGTAGAAATAAGGAGTATATACTTAGCAGTTCGATGACGATAAGAATATTCCGAGCTCCGCTCGGAATAACGGGTCCGGGCAGCGCCCGGCCGCCGGAGGCAGAGAAAGGGAGAGAGGGGGGGAGGAGAGGACATTAAATTATTCTATTTCATATATAGTAAAACAAACAAGGAGATAAAAACAAGTACAAAGTATTTAAAAGAGATAATGAGATTAACCAGAACACATTTCACAAGCACCAGGATTTGCAATAGAACATGCTAATACTTTTTCATTGTAGATATCAATTTCCGATTTCTCTTCAGAATCATTAAGTTTTGAGGTAACATCGATATTTTCTTTATCAGAGGTGATGGTGGAAGTAGTAGTAGGAGTAACAACAGGAATTGGAGTGGAATCAACGACTGGAGCTGGTTCTTCTTCAGTAGTAAGTTCAGATACCTTTTCTGATAATGATTCAACTTCATTTTGTGCAGCTAATCCTTTATATTGTTTTCTTACCAATGTCTTTGCAATTCTGCTATCATTAACTTTAAGTGCTTCTTGATCAACAGTAAATTGAATTGGTGCAGATGCTGCTTGAGTACGTAAATAATACATACCAGTTTTAAGACCCTTTTGCCATCCATAGAAATGCATACTTGTTAATTTACCCATTGTTGGTGCTTGAATATAAATATTTAATGATTGACTTTGATCAATAAAGGCAGCTCTATCAGCAGCCATATCAATGATGGATTTTTGAGAAATTTCCCAGACGGTTTTATATAATGCTTTAAGATCATCAGGAATATTGGGGATATTTTGAATAGATCCATTACTAGCAATAATTCTATTCTTCATGTTTTCACTCCATAATCCAAGATCAACTAAATCTTTTAATAACCATTGATTAACAATTTGGAATTCACCAGCAAGAACTCTACGAGAGTAGATATTTGAAGTATATGGTTCAAAGCATTCGTTATTACCAAGAATTTGTGAAGTAGAAGCAGTTGGCATTGGTGCTACTAAAAGAGAGTTTCTAAGTCCATATTTAGCTAAATCTTCTTTTAATGTTTTCCAATCCCATAATTCAGTTGGAGTAATATCCCACATATCAAATTGTAAGATTCCCTTTGAAGCAGGTGATCCTTGATAAGTTTCATATGGACCTTGTTCTTTAGCAAGTTCAATTGATGCTTCAACACCAGCATGATAGATAGTTTCAGCAATTTGAATATTTAATAATTTAGCTTGTGGAGAATCGAATGGTAATCTTAATGCCATAAATGCATCTGCTAATCCTTGAATTCCTAATGCAATTGGTCTATGACGGAAATTACTTCTTTCTGCTTCTTTTACTGGATAAAAGTTTCTATCAATAATAACATTTAAATTCTTTGTAACTACTTTGGCAATTTCATGTAATTTTTTGAAATTATACCATAATCCATCTTCATCAGTTTCCACAAATGCTGGTAATGATAATGATGCTAAATTACAAACAGCTACTTCTTCTGGGGAGGAGTATTCAACAATTTCACAACATAAATTAGATGATTTAATTGTTCCTAAGTTTTGTTGATTTGATTTTCTATTACAAGCATCTTTATAAAGCATAAATGGATTACCAGTTTCAGTTTGTGCTTCAAGAATTGCATACCACAACTTTTGGGCTTTGATTGTTCTTCTACCTTTACCAGCCTTTTCATAACTAGTATATAACTTTTCAAATTCATCTCCATAAACATCATCTAAACCAGGACATTCATTTGGACACATTAAAGTCCAATCTTCATTTGCTTTAACTCTCTTCATAAATAAATCAGGAATCCATAATGCTAAGAATAAATCTCTTGCTCTAACTTCTTCTTTACCATGATTTTTTCTTAATTCAATAAATTCAAAAACATCATCGTGCCATGGTTCTAAATACATTGCAAAAGCTCCTGGTCTCTTATTACCTCCTTGATCAACATATCTAGCAGTATTGTTATAAACTCGTAACATTGGAATAATACCATTAGAAGTACCATTAGTACCAGCAATATATGAGCCAGTAGCACGGATATTATGAACAGATAAACCAATACCACCAGCAGATTTGGAAATTAAAGCACATGTTTTTAAAGTATCATAAATACCATCAATAGAATCATCCTTCATATTAACCAAAAAGCATGACGACATTTGTGGTTTTGGTGTACCAGCATTATAAAGAGTTGGTGAAGCATGTGTAAAATACTTTTGAGACATATAATTATAAGTTTCAATTACCTTGGCAATATTACTAGTATGAATACCAACTGCTACTCTCATAATCATATGTTGAGGTCTTTCAGCAATTTTACCATTCAATTTTAATAAATAAGATCTTTCCAAAGTTTTAAAGCCAAAGTAATTATATGAAAAATCTCTATCATAAACAATAGCAGAATTCAACTCTTCTTGGTGTTTCATAACTACTTCATATACATCATCAGCAATCATTGGTGAATGTTTACCATTTCTAGCATTAACATAATGATATAAATCATAAATAACTTGAGAAAATTGTTTCTTTGTTTGTTTATGTAAATTTGAAATAGCAATTCTAGCAGCAAGGATAGCGTAATCTGGATGCTGGGTAGTCATATAAGCAGCTGTTTCGGCTGCTAAATTATCTAACTCAACAGTTGTGACTCCTTGATATACTCCTGAAATAACTCTTTGAGTAATTTGGGCTGCATCAACATGATTAGAATCTAAGCCATAACAAAGTCTACTAACACGAGCAGTGATCTGGTTGGTTAGTTTAATGCCTCCGGCGGCCGGGCGCTGCCCGGACCCGTTGTTCCTCGCGAAGCGAGGAAGTTCTTTTACGCGTTGAAATCACGTAAAGCTGCGATTGTACTACTTACTTTATCAAATTGAACCTTCTCTTTACGTCCATCTCTTTTATAAACAAACATTTTTATTTATTTATTCTTTTCTTCTCTCTTTGCAAATAAAAATTATTAAAATAGAGTGAAGTCACGAAAAAATTCTAAAGAGAAAAGAAGTAGAAATCGAGGTGCGAATATTACGTCTTATATTAATTTTTCACGTCTCCCATTCGCGCGTGTTTGGCGCGCCTCGATAAATTTCAAACACGTAATTAACGCGTTCGTCCTGTGCAATTTAATGCAAGATTTGTAAGTGAACTCGATTGTTTGTTTATAATCCGCGTAGATCCGATAGTTATTAGGCAAATGAAGAATGTTACGATCATATGTTGAAGTCGTCTTTATTACAAATCGTATTCACTATTAATCAATTTATATCATCATCCGCTGGCTGGCGTGTGTATTAACACGCGAAATTAATTTGTAACGTGGGTAACTTTGTTATAAAGTAATTTAACTCCGCGCGTTATAGTTTACGCTGCTAGACCCACAGTGGTGGGTGTCATAGGGAGTTTTCACCGCACGCAAGTTATACTTGAACAGTAGCGCAAGTGCGCAATCTCTCTCTCCCCTCAATGCCTATAATTTCAAATATTCTATTACCGAGGTTTATCGCATTTGAACCCAATTTTAAACATAGCAATTTTATATAACTATAAATATATATTTAATAAATCATAATAAATCGATTATATAATTTGAATCAACTATTTATCTATATGAATAAATGATTAAAATGTTGAAATGAATACAAAGTCCGTAAACTACAAAAGGGCTCTGCTATTAGTATAATGGGAGGTTACTCCTTCTCATCTAACTCCACAAAGCCTGTGCTGCTGGCGTTAATTACAGAGATCCTGGAGAGCAGCAAACAACAACACCGAAAACCGGAGTTATTATTTATTGTCTTTGGCTCTGAAGATTTAAACATCTTATGATCGTGAATGAAACCTTGGCATAATGAAGAACAATGAATCTGGGCACTGCTCTGCCCCCACCCCAACACAACTAACGGGCACATGCCTCCGGCGGCCGGGCTCTGCCCGGACCCGTTGTCCGTGCTCCGCACGGAATACGCATGCCCGACGGTATCTTAAGTTAACTTAACAAGAGCCGACTATCGCTGTAAGGCTCACTTAGTCAATGCGCTTACTGCAAAATCACGTGCAAACTATATATATCTATATGGCGAATCATTATCTATAGCAATATGATATAATCCCGATATTTCGACTTTGTTGAGTTTCTTTTATAATCCGAGCGTAGCTCGGAACAACGGGTCCGGGCAGCGCCCGGCCGCCGGAGGCAATGTAGTTGGTGGGTTCATCGTTAGGACCCTGACATTCAGATGAGGTTGTGCGTGATTATCTTGCATGATAATCACATGCAAGGATCTATTGGGGAAAGGTTAATTAATCCCGCCTGTCAGTCTTATCTAATAATAACCGTTAACCATCATAAGGCCAATATAATGGTATATTTTAAATAAGCCAGATAGCACGAGATAGAAAAAGATAGAAAGAGATAGGAATATAGAGAGAGATAGAGAGATACAGAGAGAGAGTTTGTGTTATCGGCTATATCACGTTATATTATAGGATGGTAAGGGTAAGTAAGCTCGGTTATTATCGGATGGTCGGTCGGTACGTTATGGACTGGAATACTAATGTGGCGTAGGATTATCTAGTAACAACATTTAGAAAGAGGAAGGAGGTTGGTATAAGTAAAGGGGATAAAGAGATTAAAGTGATGAAACAGAGTAGAGTTAAGGAGCTCGGTGGTGTAACTGGTGTTGAATCAGATGTTAGTATTGATAAGGATAGGGATAAGGATAAGGAGGCGAAGGTGACCAGGCTAAGTCCTCCTTTTGAATCTAAAACTGCTCCTATTACGATATCAAGGTCGAATGTGAGTGGTGTCGTTGGTTGTGTTGTTGGTAGTAGTGGCTCTGATAAATCTGCTGCTTCGTTAAGGAGGCTGGTATCTGATAAGAGAGAGGATATTGATATAAAGGTTTTGAATGAATATAATGAATCAAGTAATGAATCTAGTGGAGGTGATAAGGGTGAAGGTGAAGGTAAGGGTGAGGGTGTGGATGTGGGTGTAGTAGAAGGGACGGAGATGGAAGCACTGGTGGAGGGAGTAGGAATAGGTGAAGTTGTATATGGTCATGGTAATGGTCATTCTATAGAATCAACTAATGTTAGTAATCTTACTATCAACCAATCAATGCATATCGATCATAATCAGCAGATAGAGGTTAACCCAACAGCATCTTCTTGGTATTCATGGAGTTGGTATTCAAAACAAGCAACAGCAGCTAATATGGTAGTAGAAGATAAGTCTTTAGAAGTGAATAATACAGGAAAGAATAGTAATTTAATTGAAGAAGAGATGAATAAGAATACAACAGTAGCAGTAGAAGGTGTAATAGAAAATGAAACTGAAAATGAAAACGTTCTAGCAAACGCTGAAGTAAAATCAGTTGAAATTCCCATTACTCGTGCTCGAACTGATTCTTGGTATTCAACTATTTTTAGTTTTGTAGGATCTAACAAAACATCTAATATTAATGGTAATGGTAATGATGGAGATAAGGTAGAGGATGTTAATAAATCACCAATAATAGGTAAGTCTGTACCTACAGTTACAGCTGCAACTGAAACTACCACTACGGCAACAACAACTCCTCCTACTCTTCCTACCACCTCTCCTATAATCATTCAAAATAACTCTATTCCTCCTAGTGAAATTCGTTCAACATCAACATCCACTTCTTGGACTTCATATTTCCGCGGAATAACTCAAATCCCATCTAATCCATCCAATCCATCCAACCCACTTAACCCATCCAATCCTCCTATCCATTCTAGACCTTCAACTCCTGAAAACCTAATTAATGAACAGCAATTACCATCAAAATCACCTGCTCCTTCTGTGGACATCGAACCAGCTGCTAAAAAGCAAAAGAAAATCATTCGACCAAACATTGTAACTCCATCTTTAGATGAATCATACCCTCTTTACACTCAATCTATTCGAATTAAATCTTCATTATCGAAATTTTCTCAATATCTTTTACCAGCTCTTCGAGATTCGTCTAAAACTCAATATCATGACCACCCTTACCGTTGTGCACCTCATAAAATTCATAATGTAGTTGTTATTGGTGTTCATGGATACTTTCCAGCTCGAGTTGTTAGAGCATTATTTGGTGAACCGACAGGAACATCAGTGAAATTTGCTAATGAAGCAGAACAATCAGTTCTTCGATGGGCAGATGAAAAGGGATATAAGATAAAAGTTAATAAAATTGCACTTGAAGGGGAAGGAAAAGTTCATGTTCGAGTAGAAAACCTTTACCAATTACTTCTTAATAAATTGAACTTAATTAAAGAAGCAGATTTTATATATTTTGCAGCTCATTCACAAGGAACACCAGTAGCAGTTCATCTTCTAGCAAAATTAATAACCGATGGACATATTGAAAAGAAACGAGTTAGCCTCTTAGGAATGGCAGGTATCTCATTAGGACCAATGTCGGGACTTGATCAAAAGTTAGTAATGAGAGCGATTACATCTATAGAAAGTGATTCACTTATGGAATTATTTGAATTTCAAAAACCTCAAGCAGAACAATCTAAATCATATATAGAGTCATTAAAAACAATCATATCACATAATGCAAAAATAGTATTTGTAGGTTCATTAGATGATCAATTAGTACCGTTATATTCCTCCACATGCTGCCATATCTCACATCCCAACATATACCGAGCGGTATATATAGACGGAGAAGACGTAGCACCAGAATTCATATCCAATCTATTAACAGTAGCATTAAAACTGCGCAACTTAGGATCAACCGATCATGGAGTGATTAGAGAATTATCTGGAGCATTACCAGGAGCAATGACAGGAAAAGGTCATTCTAAAATATACAATGAACCACAAGTCTATGATCTCACATTACGATATGCATTAGAAACGACCGATATAGGAGAAACAACAACATTACAAGTAGATTCCAATTATGAAATTCCAAAACCCAATCCCAATCCCTATCTCCTCCCATGGGCAATGAGAGGATTACTCAATGAATCTCTCAAAAGATCATATTTAGTAGAAAAAGTCAATGAGCTCTACGATGAATTTAATTCCTGGAAACCAGAATCAAAAGTTCTCAAAGATGTAAAATATCGTCTAAGTGCAATTCAATCTAAATTATAAGCTTTTTCTCTAAACCCACCCCCCACATGCCTCCGGCGGCCGGGCTCTGCCCGGACCCGTTGCTCCTCGCTTCGCGAGGAAAACCGCGTAGTAACGTATATAGGTATCGGATTAGCCATTCCTCGCGAAGCGAGGAACAACGGGTCCGGGCAGAGCCCGGCCGCCGGAGGCATGTGGGAGGGTGGGTTGGAGGAGGGTTGGGATTTAGCTTATACGGAAGATTTTACGTGATTTAACAGGACTGATTTCTTTGTTGAAGATGTTGCTTGAAAGAGTGGTATTGGGTGTTATTCGTTTGAAATGTGAATCAGGATTATCAGGATTATCTTCATCAATGAGGTTGACATTGGTTTTTAATTTGCGTTTACGTTTGGATTTAGTATCGGTGGTTGTGGTTGTGGTTGTGGTTGTTGGTTCTACATCTTCATCATCACTGTCAAAAAGTGAAATCTTTTTCTTTCCATCTTTGGTAGTAGCGGTGAATGATGTTTCATTTTGAAGACTTGGTCGGGGTTTACGTTTGATGGTAGTTTTAATTGTAGGTTGGATTGTTAAGTCGTTGGTAATGGTTGTGGGTTGAGTGAAAGATGGGACTGGGTTATCATTGCGCTCATCTGCTGCTGGTATTGGAGATGGAGATGGAGATGGATGTTTGATTTCTGGTTTATTAATGAATGTATTATTGATAGTATCGGTAGTATCGGTACGAGTGATATCGTTGTTGGAGTTGGAGGTGCTTTCAACAATATCACTATTATTTGATTTTGCTAATCCACCTGAAAGTGATACCTTTGGAAGTGAGAATTGAGGAGCATTGATAGTTGATCTCTTATTAGAATTAAGATCACTTGATGCTTTAAGAAGTGATGATGCTGTTCTTGATGGTACACCAGTACGACGTTTTCCTGGTGAAAATGTTGGCGGTGCACTTGGACTGTCTAGTATATTAGATGTAATTGATTTTGTAGGACTTAATCTTGATGAATTTGATATTGATATTGATGTTGATTGTTTATTTGCTTTATCAAGTTTTGATTTTAAACTTTCAACTTTTGATTCTAGAACTGATTTTTGATTTGTAAATTGTGATTTTAACTTATCTTTTTCTCTTGTTTCCTTTTCTGTTGCTACCTTTTGTTTATGTAATTGTGATTTAACGTCAGTTAATTCATTTTTAAGGGCTTTTTCTGTTGATTGAAGATTTAATTTATCTTTTTCAACTCTTTCATTAGCAGACTTTACTTTATCTAATTGATTTTTTAAGTCCGTAATTTGTTTCTCTAGCGATTTCTTTTCAGGAATAATATGATTAGTTGACTGAACTTGTTTTTCAGTTTTCTCTAAATCAGATGAGAGCTTTGAGTTGGTTTTTTCAAGATTAGTTATAGTAGAAATAAGGGTATTCTTTTCTTCATCTTTTTGAGTTGTTATATCTTTAATAATAGAATTAAATTGCAATTCTAATCTTCGTTGTAAATCATATTCTGATATTAAGTTATTGATTTCTTGCTGCCTTAGAGAATCTTCAATCTCCAAACCTTTGTATAGTTCTATAGATTTAACATAAGTATAAACAGCTTGAGCAACACTCATATTGAAAGTATGAGTTAATGGTTATCTCCAGTTGTATAATAGTGTATATCTTAGAGTTTCTCAGCTTATGTTGATTTTATTCTGATTTTGGTTTGTTTACCTTCTCGGCGCGCGCTTTAAGCCGTTTGTTGAATTTCATACGCAGGTAGCGCGGTCCCTGCATATTCAGGGAAACCAGGAGAAGCACCTTAATTTATAACAAGGTGGACAATAAGTTAGGGATAAGAGTGATGGAAGATATTAGAGGGTGATTAGCACTGATTTACATTCAAAGCGTTTGAAGGGAATTATAAACAACCATCGGAGTGTTTCAACAACCGAGGTACGTAGGTAGGTGAGGTAGAAAGTTCGGATTTTAGCTGCGATTTAAGAATGTAAAGTAGAGTGCCTTATAATAACAATATCTATTAGTCTTTAATTATCCATCTAAAGCTTTTATGAATTAATTACATATAAGGTATTGAAATATAGTAGAATATGGACTTCAGTGATATCTTAATTTGAGGTGGATGTTGTGTCGTTTGAACTGTTTCATGTTAGTTAACTAACGGCATATACTACTGAGAGTCCATGAAATCAAGAATACAATTGATCTAGACAATGAATCAAATGAATCAAAGAGTATTACCTACATAACGTAAAATAATAAATACGTTTAATATAACTTTGTGCTACGATAAATGAAATCAAAACCGTTTGATCAAAGAATTATAAACTTAACCAAGCAAAGACTGGCCCGTTCTTTAGAGTACTTTGTTATGTCTTAGTTAATGCATAATTAAAGTTAATATAAGTTATTCTTCACACAACTTTAACTTACGAGAGTGATCGAGAGTTTCAGCTTCCACGCATGCCGAAGGTCGAAGCTAATAAGCAGTTAAGAGCGAACGTTAATTTAACATGTTGGGCGAGGATCCTCGAGGAACCTTTGAATGGAAGTACGTATAGTACATTTAACCAACTGTTGAGTGGGGACTCTTCATACTTATTGAACAAACGCATATTAAGGAATGTACATAGCGCAGTGAAGTAATTAATCAGTTGAGAAGAAAGATATCCAATACAGTACAGCAGTACAAATAGCCGACTCGAGCGAAGCGAGAGGAGCAACGGGTTCGGGCAGAGCCCGACCGCCGGAGGCATAAAAAGATAAGGCTGATATGATGATCTGACAAAAAGCTGAAACAAGTTAAAGAGGTGCATTATTTATTTTTAACCTAATTAGGTAAAGATTTTCAGGTGAAGATCGAACAATAAAAAAAGGGATCCACAATGGATTTGGGAAGGGAATCAGAAGTTAGAAAGAAAACATTTTGGATAATAATAGAAGATTTTTGTTGGTAAAGACCAAAAGAGAAGGAGAGAAAAGAATTCGATATTGTGTATCTGTGTTTTGTAAGACAGTTTGAATTATTTAAGACATTGAGGTTAAGTGGTTACACTGGTGTGTTTACATTCTTATTTTTAAACTTTAAAAGAAGGTTATAGGTAGAAAAAGAAGAAGAGGAAGCAGAAGAGGAAGACGGAAGAGGATAATTAAAGATAATATTGAAATACTGAAATAAATTTAAAGAGTTGAAATATTGCGGATTTTAGAATTGAATTGGGGGTTTCCAAAATGGCAGCAAGTATTACTACGCCAGGAACATTTCCAAGATGGGTTCGAGCATTGTATTCATGGTCTGGGGAGGAGAAGCGTAAGTTGATGTAGGGATGGGGGATTGGAGGCAGGAGAGATGGTGGTAGGAAGAGAAAGTAGACGTTGTACTAACATTTAAGGTGATTTGGGATTCATTGAAGGTGATGTAATAGAAGTACTTAATACTGGGGATGGTAATTGGTGGCTTGGTAAACTTAGAAGAAATAAAGTAGTTGGATTATTTCCTTGTAATTTTGTCGAAGCAATAGAAGATAAATCAACACCACCTCCGGAGAGAAATAATTCAAGTATTAGTAATATTAGTAAGAGTAGTAGTAGTAGTAGGATTTCAAGAGAACCAACTCCGGAAATTACTGCTACAATTAAAGGTAGAAGGAGTGTATCACCAAGACCAGAAAGTCCTTGGAATGGTATGAGATACCAAGGGGATATAGAGACCATTAAGTCGATGGCAAGATCAAGCTTTATTATGGATGAACGTCCTACTAGTAGGGCGAGTTATAAATCAAGAGATGATATATTAAAAGATATAACAGCAGAGTTAAGTAGAGGGAGTTCATCAGTTAGTAGATTTTCATCAATAGCTAGCAGTTCAAGGTTTCACAGAGATGATGATATTAACAACAGCCACAATGATCTACGTAATTATAATCACTCAATTGAACAACCAACAGAACAATATAATACAAATTTTGACAATTACAGTGATAGTGATAGTGATAGTGATCATAGTTTTGCTCCTAGTTTCACCCCTTCTAGAGGTAATTCAGTATTAAAAGTGAAGGAAAATGAATACCAAGGTTATGATTCTTATGATAATTCATATTCTGATTATAATAACTCTAATTATCAGTCCGATTACAATTCCAATTTTAACCATTACCAACCATCAGATCTATCTGATTTAGATGATATGCCAAATACTCCACCATTACCTCCTCAACATTCAGTACCTGTTTCAAGAATGAATTCTACTGCTAGTACACCTCCACAAGCATCTCCTAGAGGTCCACTAGATAGAACTCCTTCTCCATTAAGAAATGCTATGGATGATGTATTGGAAAGTTTAGATAATATGGGGGATTTATCAAGAACAACTAGTATGAGATCTGATGATGAATCTCTTTCAGCTACTATTACTAAATCTCAACGATCAAAGTTATCAAATAGTCATAGTGGATTATCACATTCAACTAATGATACCTATAATCTATCCCATAGATTTTCTAAAATCTCTTTAGCAAATCCTCAATATGAAGAAGATGATGGTTATATCCCCTTTGCTCCTAATTCATATGATAATATTGCTACAATCAATAGTCAAACACCTTCTGAATGGCCAATGTCAAGAACTGATACTTATAGAAGTACAAATTCATCAATAAATACAAATGCATTATCAGTTATATCTCATAGTACAACACCAACTACTATTAGTAATTTTAGCTCTTCAAATGGATCAATGAAGTACCATTCAACTATCCCTGCTATGAGATCAAGTACAACATCGTCTACATCCAATGATTCTCGATCTTCATTATCAGGAAGACCATCTGATTTTATTGATGATGTTCCAGTAAGATTACCAGATGCTAAAGCAAGTAAAGAGAAAAAGCCAGTTAAATCCTTGAAATTAAGAAGATCAGCTGGATTTATTAGAAAATTCTTTTCTTCAAACGATGGTAGTATTTCTGATAACGAAGACGATAACAGTATGATTGATTCTCATGCGTTGAAAAGAACAAAGTCACATTCATCAAGGAAATCAATCTCATCAACTTCAAGTAGAGTTAGTAGAGTAAGAAATTCATTACGTAAAGTATCAGCTGCTAAATCATTCTTTTCAAATCGTAATTCAACACCTCAACATCAAACGATTAACTGGATGGAAGCTAAACGTGATCTTCATCGTTCTAATACAATCACTAAAAATGAAGCTGATCAAAGAAAACTTCAACTAGAACTTTCTGGTATTACAATACGAGAACCATTAAAATATTTATCATTATCTGCTGGTAATGAAACTCTTTCTGGACCATCTAAAGGCCAAGGTAAGAGAGATTTTGCTAAACAAGATTTCTCCGCTGTTGATGAAACAATAAGTGCATTAACATCATGGCCAAAACTAATGACCCCTGCTGTATTTGCTAGTAGTAGAATTGGTAGGCAATTTGAATATGATATTGAAAGATTAAGAGCAATTTTTGATCTCTGTGCGTCTAAATTTACCTGGGAACAGGCATTACCTGATGATGATGAAGATGAAGAAGATGAGCCAACATCAACAGGATTCTCAAGAATAATGCAAACCAAAAGAGCAACATCTCAGGAATTAGCACATTGTGTAAAATCTATGTGCGAAGCACTTGATATACCATGTGATATTGTTAAAGGACATTTAAAAGTACCAGGGGAAAATTTTGAAATTGGTGTACCAAAAGTAAATCATTATTGGAATGTAATTATAATTAACGATGAATACAGATTCTTAGATGTTTCGTTAGCAAATCCATCATTTGCTAAAAGAGATTGTTATTATAAAATGGAAACTGAACCATTTTCAAGATCAACTTCAACAAATTTACGAGTTAATCATTTCTATTTCTTAACAACTCCATTAGATTTAATCTATACTCATGTACCATACCATATTGAAGATCAACATATCATACCTAGTATATCACCTGAAGATGCGCTAGTACTACCAATTGCTGGACCAGAGTTATTCAAATATAATATGAAACTAATAGATTTTCATACTGGATTAACAAAATTAAATAATCTTGAAATTGTTGATTTAACCTTATCAGTTCAACATGGTATTGAATTATTAGCAGAAGTAGTAGTTGGAAATATAACTAATTCAGAAGATTGTATAAAAATCCCCGGATTAGCACAAGCATATTGGGAAGATAATAAAAGATTCTTCAGAATTAAAGGATATATCCCAGAACCATATAGTCAAGGAGTACTTAACATCTACGTTGGAGAAAGAGGTAGCTTACAATCGATTAGTAGAAATACATTAGGATTAGCATATTCAATTGGTATTACTCATTCAGGAGAAAACGCTCAACTTGAACTACTTACAAGGCATCCAACTCCACATTGTAAAAGACAAGATCTCTATGTTAAGCAACCACAATGTAAAAAATTATTAGAAGGAAATTCATACCTATTTCAAGTAAAACAACATCCAGCAAATGGAATAACTTCAGGATCAGGATTTGCACGAGTGAAAATAGGAATCCAATCTCCTTCAGGAAGAATTACAAAGATGCACATAACGGAAGGAAATCAGGTACATGGTACATGGGAAGCATCAATAAAATGCTCAGAAATAGGAACATGGAGGGGTTTGGTCCTAGCAGATAGTGGAAATGCTTGGAGTGTATTTGCCGAATGGTATTGTATGTAATATATTAATGTATTTATTGTGTTTATATATCCTGTTTCTGCCTCCGGCAGAGCTCAGGTTGCTATCTTTTGCTTGGGAGGAGAACTTACTTTTGTACTACTCAAAGGTTTTAGCTGACGTGACTATGGCGATTATAGCGAGCAGTAATAATAATATATCTAAAACATGCAAGTTCGAGTGTTTTCAACATCAACACAACTTCTTATTGAGTATAGCTAAGTAGAGCTCCTCCTATTTCCAGAAGAACCACCATGTTAAAGGAATCTGCTAATTTTAATGGGAACTACTCAATTTAAGCGGAAGAATTAAAATATGTTAGTTATAAACGTTACATCTAATAAGAACTGATTCCAAGATGAGTGACAATGAAGGATTATAGCCGGAGGTGGAGTATACACCATCTGAATCTGTTAGTTATTATCAATAGACAGTTTTTGATTTTTAAAGAGATAACAAATAACAGTTAAGATAGCTTATCTGATCTCAATTAGTATCAAAACTTAGCTTCAATAATCTGTTGAACTGCTTACGTGAAACTGTAAATCGTAGATACAGTAGAATTGCTAAACCGTATGTTCTTCATCCAAATTAAATATCACGTGATGGCTTCTTATCTGATTGCATATTTGTTGGGAATTGAGCCTAACTCAGTTTCCAATTAGGTAATTGAGGGAAGCACAGCCGTGTAGTGCAGCCAATCCTTGTTTTATTATATAAGTGGTTATTGTGTAGTATTATTATATTTTTTTGTACTTCACTCTTTTTTTTGTTTATTTAGTTATATTTAATATAGTCATTCATTTAAGATTGTTCGATTAATATTGTTCGGTATATTAGTTGAATTAGTAAATTCTAACAGATTAAGAGTCACATAGTTCGAAAAAGACAATAAATTTTATAATAGATGTATAATCTAGGAAAGTAAATAGATAAATTACAAAAACAATATAAAATTATTTAAAACTAATAAAAATGTCTGACAATAATAATTCTAATGTAAACAAGTCATATATCTATTATATGGATATGGAAGAAGCGATTAAATTATTTACAATTCAAGTTCCAAAAGAACGTGAAGGAGTATCAGAAATAATTCAATCCACTAAAGCTGCTCTTCTTAATTTAGGAATGTCTAGAGAAATATTTGATCATGAAGTAGGAAAAGAAGAATTTGAAAATGTTCGTTCTCAAACTACTTTACATAAATTAAGAGAATATAAATCATCAGCTGGGGTTTTGCAGGTCAAGCCACTAATGATTAATAATCAAAAATATACTCCATATCGAAATATTCAGGAAAAG
>JAJMID010000201.1:0-18794 GCA_030583405.1 Sugiyamaella americana
CCCCTCTTCCCCCTCCTCCTCTTCTTCCTCGTCTATACTCTCATCTTCACTGAAATCATCTTCACCATCATCCTCTGATAAATCAGCTAATGATGCAACTGCTTTAGCTTTCTTTGATGGAGGATCACCTAATTTAGTACTACCATTAATCTTAGCTTTTACCTTTCCCTCACCAAGACTAATACCTGACTTTCTTTTGGCCATTTTTAATGATTATATTTCTTAATGAAAAAAATATACTTCTGCCCTTAATCTCTTGAAGTAAATTTATTTTCAATGCAATGATCAACCAATTTTTTTTTAACCTGCATACTTATATATAGCCGTGTAAGGGTTCACGACCATTTCGTTCATAACAAGCCTCCGGCGGCCGGGCTCTGCCCGGACCCGTAGCTCGCTTCGCTCGATCTTTTCTTTCACCAGATAGCTGGAGAACGATATTAGATTCTGTGCTTAAGCTCAACCCACCCATCACGTTTATTTAACAACTCTCTCTCATTGCTTACCTACAACTATATAAATCTAAGCTAATATATTCTTACCAACCCACCCACCTTCCATCATCGCTTGTTTTTGAGTCCATACCTCTTCGCCTATGATATCAAATCTGCCAGACTTTCATCATTCATCAACATCATCTAACTCCTTACACCCTCTCGTTCATCCTCTAATTCAATCGCTTTATCCTACTTACTGAAGAGGCAAATTTAAGTGGCCGGTTTCTGCCGGTCTAGAGTGGGAACGGCTGGAATTTTTCACATACATTCATAGGATTTTCTTTCTACTTAGAGCCTATATAGTTCATATTAAATATAGAGAAGTATCGATTTAAGGAGACTAGATCAGAGGTTTTTGGAAATCTCTTGAGTTAAATTAAAAGCATATACTGTAATCTAATTTCATATATCTGAATCAAAATGTCATATTTACAGAAAACAGCAGTTTTACGACAAAGTATAATTTCAAAACGAGGTAAGTGAGGAGAACTGTGCATTTTGTGGTTTGAGTTGGAAATCTAACATTGTAGTTTATCGAGGAATAATTGGTTTGAATAGAACATTTATCACTACCAGTAATAATAATAGAATTCAATTAATTAATTCAAATATCTTGGGATTAAATAATAAATTAAATGATAGTAGGTCACCAATTTTGTTTGTAATTGGTAAAAGATTTCAATCATCTACTCCAAATAAAGAAAAGGATAGTAAACCGGAATCTGCTAATAGCAAAGATACTACTTCAACCTCCACTACATCAACTCAATCAACAACCCCAGCTGCTACTACTCCAAAAACTACTCTATGGGAAAAGGTTAAACATGAAGCACAACATTATTGGGACGGAACAAAACTTTTAGGTTATGAAATAAAAGTTTCAACTAAACTTTTTGCTAAGATGGCTGCTGGTTATGAACTCACAAGAAGAGAAAATCGTCAATTAAGTAGAACAGTTCAAGATCTTATGAGATTGGTTCCATTTTCAATGTTTGTTATTGTTCCATTTGCTGAATTATTACTTCCTTTTGCTCTTAAATTATTCCCAAATTTATTACCATCTACTTATGAATCAGGTAAAGATAAAGAAGCGAAAACTAAGAAATTAAGAAAAACAAGAGGTGCTGTTTCACAATTCTTACGTCAAACTGTTACTGAAAGTGGAATCAATTTCCCAGTTGTTGCAAACCAAGAAGAAAAAGAGAAATTCGCTTTATTTTTTAGTCAAGTTAAATCAAGTGTTACTAATCCATCAAGAGAATTACTTACGTCAGTTGCAAGGTTATTTAAAGATGATATTGTTCTTGATAATCTTTCTCGTCCTCAATTAGTTGCAATGGCAAAATATATCAATATTCATCCATATGGTACCAGTGCTTTATTGCGTTATTCAATTCGTCATAGAATGAGACAAATTAAACGTGATGATAGAGCTATTGAATATGAAGGAATTGAATCTTTATCAGTACCAGAATTACAATCTGCTTGTGCATCAAGAGGTATTAAGACCTATGGAGTATCTCCTGCTAAATTAAGAGATGATCTTGGCACATGGCTAGAGCTCCGTTTACATCAAAAAGTTCCAAGTTCTTTATTAATTCTTAGTAGTGCTTATACATATGGGGAACCAGAAAATCTTGATTCTTATTATGATGGTATTCAAGCAGTATTAAGTGCATTACCTGAAGAACTTTACCATGAAGCAGAATTGGAAATTTCTTCAACTAGTGCAACTAATAAGCAAAGATTAGAAGTATTAAAAGAACAACAAGAGCTTATTCAAGATGAAAATAAAGAAGAGATAGAAAGTGGCCATGTTATTAAAGTTCGTGATCATTTAAGTATTGAAGATGATGAGCATGATACTCCAATAACCGAAGTACCAAAGGAAAGTACAAAGGAAGGACCAAAAGAGGGAGTAAAAGAAGAATCAAAAGAATCAAAGGAAGAAGTATCAATGTCAGCATCAGCACCAAAGTCATCACCAGAAGAAAAGAAATAAAACTCCTTTTCTACCTATCCAATTTTGGGTCCTGTTCTGGTTTGAACCATACTCAATAATACCCTCTTAAATCCAACCCTATGTATATTATCTCATGAGATATTATTTCATAATCATATATTCATGTATATATCTAACAAATGCACAAAAAATGATTTAAAAACTATATATAAAAATATTTATTAATAAAACAAATAATAAATAATACATTACAATACATAACATAACAATACTTTAATTCTTTCCAGTACTACCAAATCCACCAACACCACGGTCAGTTTCATCTAATTGTTCTACAACTTCAACATCTGGAGTAACAATTTTTTCAATAACTAATTGGGCAATTCTATCTCCAGCAGCTACTTCATAATCTTCTTTAGAATGATTGAATAATAATACTCGTACCTCACCACGATAATCAGCATCAATAACACCAGCTCCAGTACTAATACCATGCTTAACAGCTAATCCACTTCTAGGAGCAACACGACCATAAGTATCAATTGGAACAGCAATAGCAACATCTGTTTTTACAAGTGCACGATCATTAGCTTTGATAGTAGCTGATTCACTACTATAAATATCATATCCAGCTGCTAAAGCTGATCCACGGGTAGGAGCTTTAGCTTTATCAGATAATAATTTAATTTGAAGAGTAGCAGGAGATGAGTGAGTCATTTTTAAACGCTTGGGAGAATTCATGCGAAAATTACTGAATAAAGGATTTTTGATTTGAAAAGAAGAGAAAGAAAGAAAAGAAGGATTACGCATAAGACGCGTGAAATATTTATAGAGAGTGTAGTAAGTTACACACACACACGAAACGCGAGTTCAATTAAACGGTGCAGATTGTGCGGCGGAAATCTAAATGAAGGCTTTGAAGATAAGATAAGAAGGGAGGAACTGATTTCATATTAGTGATGTCAAATAAATTCTCAGATCCTATGCTAAATGGAATAACATGAGAGAAAACCAATTGTTCTGGGATGTTTTCCCCTATATTCTTACAGGAGGGATTATGATTGGAACCATATGGTATTCAATGGCACGAATTCGAAATGGTGCTGATGAAGCATTTAGTTCATTTCCACAAGAACAGAGTGGAGAGGAGAAGAAAGAGCGAAGAATGGTTCAGAGCAAGTATGAATGAAGATTTTATTCTACAATTACATGTGATACTAACAAAATAGGCAAACAAGTACCTATTGATGCATTAAAAACGTTATACAATGAAGGAGGAGATGATGTTAGAATAAGCTGCACTCGGTTAGCAAAGAGAATATTTATTAATAGTCTCGAAACAATCAGAATTTTGATGGGGAAACTTTCTAGTGAAGATAGTATTGAAGATAGAATCGAAGGATGTAGATTTATAACTGGATTATTTAATGAAAAAGAGTTTGCAACAAACCAACTAATTATGGAAGTTGTATGTGAACCAGAAATAATTGAAGCATTGATCGATGGATTATTCTTTACATTAGAAAAAGATAGGGATAGAAGAGAATCACTGGTTCATATTAGAGATGCTTCATTCATACTTATGACTATTTTAAAACAAGGAGAAGAACTAATCTATTTATTTATTGAAAAAGGAATAGCTGAATTTTTATTAACATATGATGAAATAGCACTAAAGACGAACAAGACGAAGAAAGATTTCAAACTACCAATTCTTTTATCATTTATGGATGAAACAGATGAAGTTTTATATGACTATTATGTCTCTGAACTTGTGAGGAACGTCGTATTTATAAACGAAATGCACAAATTGAAATTAATTGATTATAATAGTAATAAGATTTCAAAAGGATTCTATTTCATGCTACAACAGTACCAGATGACGGAGATTGATGATGATCTATAGTAATACTACAACAATTATACAAATTTATCTACATATGCCTCCGGCGGCCGGGCTCTGCCCGGACCCGTTGTTCCGAGTGTAGCTCGGAATTAAGAAATCATGGTTGTCTTGTTTGATATCCCCACGCTTCCATATCCCAGTCCGGAAGTAAGAGAGTATGGAGTGTACTTATATATTTTGGGGGGAGATTGAACTAAGGTCCTGGATTATATTTAGTGGTCGAATTTTAACAACAGAGTGATCAATTGAATTAATTTTTAATGGTTGAAATGTAATCACAGCAAGTTTGGAATTAGTTTAACTGTGATTAGTTGGAGGTGCTGTTCATGATTAAATAGTTGAATTGTTCATGTAATCAACGATTTAACCGAATAAAATAGTTCAATCATAGTGTAACTTTCATATTGATTAAAAGCAGCCGGAACAGAGCAGTGGGATGGCAATATCCATCTATTCTAAAGCTATTCACCTCTTTACTAAACATGATTGGTCTTGAAATGATTTGGGATATCTTCCTCTAATCCCTGACATGAAGATATTGGTAGGCGACTATTATTACGCAGGAGCTGGTCCCTGCATTCCACTTTGTCTTGACTTCTATACTATTCGGAATTTCAATAACCATTCTTTGAATGTATAATCAAAGTTATGGAGTAATTACTATTCACTTAGCTGCGCCCAGTCTGGCGTCACTGTTCTCCTCTCTAAATACATAATTTTCTCTAAAACTTATGGGAATTCTACCTTATGCAAGGTCACTCAACTCCCATAAGAAATAGCAAATATTATAAAGAATTGACGATTTCCCATTTATTAATTTCTGTTTTCTCTTTTTAATTTTTTTTCAAAAGTAATTTTAGAAGATTATTCATTCAAGTTAAAATTATTAATATTCTGAGCAATATGTTTTACCTTGAAGTGATTCTTATTATTGTAGGTACTATAATCCTCTTATGGTACATGATCCTTTTCGAAGCCTATGTTGGTTTTGGAAACATATTTACCTTTTCAAGTGATGAACCTGATCCATTTGCTAAACAAAAACTTCAACAATACCATGATAAGTTAATAAGATGTGCAAACGAAAACTCAGAGTACAGATTACGCCCACCAAAATACAGAAATATCTCAGTCAAATCAAATAAAAAACAACAACTCTCAGAAGCTGATTCTAATTCTTCTGACAGAATCAATTATCATGAAATGCGCCTTGAAGTTAAAAGAAAACTCCGTGAACGCAGACGTGAACTTCAACTCCAAGCAGCTCGCTTCGAAGCACGTCAACTTTACTTCAAAAATCTTTATTATCAAGAACTTCACCTTAAAACTCGTCAACGTGCTCTTTCTAGTCCAGTTGTAACAAAATCATTCGAAGCATCAAAACATTTCTTATCAATTGAAGATTCTGAAGAAGAAGGTGAATCATTTGAATCTAAAAGAAGACGTAAGGAAACTTCATCACCCCTTTGCAAGGATCTTAAAACTCAAAATGTAGTTGTACATCATCCATCTCGTTCATATCGGTCGTATCGTTTATATCCTTCTAGAAGAAAGGGATCTTCTACTAAATACCACCTTGTTCATTCTTTCTATGATATTGTTAGATCATATAAATCTGGTACTTCCGTAGACGAAATCACCCAATTAATGGAAAATTACAATCCATTTTCCAATGTACATTCAAATGCTTCTCCATTTCAACCAAGTAATAATTATAATCCATTTTCCAGTGTACATTCAAATGCTTCTCCATTCCAACCAGTTAATAACTACAATCCATTTCAACCAAGTAATAACTACAGTCCATTTTCCAATGTACATTCAAATGCTTCTCCATTTCAACCAGTTAATAACTACAATCCATTTCAACCAAGTAATAATTACAATCCATTTTCAAGTGTACATTCAAATGCTTCTCCATTCCAACCAGTTAATAACTACAATCCATTTCAACCAAGTAATAACTACAGTCCATTTTCCAATGTACATTCAACTACTTCTCCATTTCAACCAGTTAATAACTACAATCCATTTCAACCAAGTAATAATTACAATCCATTTTCGACTGTACATTCAAATACTCCTTCATCTCAACCAATTAATAATTCCAGTCTTCATCGATCAAATAGACTTTAATAGAAAAATCCATTGTACATTCGGATCATTTTTCACGTCAATCACTTAATTATTATGATTTTCATTTCACTTATCAACAGCATTATTAAAGTTAATGAAACGACAATTCGCATTCCCGTTTATCGACTACTAAATCAACAACATCATCAAATCCATCGCTGGCAATAAATGGATATTCTTATTCTGGCTAATTTTGATAACCTTCTTTGTTTATATAATAAATGTATATTCTTATTATAATTAATTTCTAAATCCTTCTCTTTTCACGTAGTAAATATATATTCTTATTCTAACTAATTACATGCCTCCGGCGGCCGGGCTCTGCCCGGACCCGTTGTTCTTTGCTTCACTCGGAAATTCTAGAGCAAGATACAAACTTATCTCAAAATGTACGATTCATTGAACTTCAACAATAGACTGGGTCCCATTTACTTGTCAATCCTCATAACGTAAGCAAGATTATCCTTCGATATTGCTGGAATGTAGACTTTTAATTAAGACCTGTTAGAGAGGTTTATATAAATCGTTAAGATCATTCATTAAACATTAATTAAGATAGCTATATAGGGGCTTTTAATGTGGATAAGCTATATTATTACTTAAGAGATAATTTGAGCAAGATAGTGCTGTTGCTTCGGAGTAGCGGCATTCTTTATAACACTCTCTTTATTGCGATTACATGTACAGTACTCGATACTTTTGAACATCATGTCAATTCAGTAGGTTAGGATACGGTAGAATTATATTTATGGGGATTCAAAAGTATAGTGTTCTGGTCTATCTCTTTTGGGCAGGATCTTTCAGTAAGTGATAGGAATTTAAAATCAATATAGATTAGATGGAATCTCCTGGATCTCTTTCTCTTTACAGTTATTAAGAAAAGATGATTCCTCCTACTATTGGCATTATTATTAGTATTCTGAGATATTTATTTACTGCAGGCGGTGTTCTCAATTTACCTCAGCCAATTCATTATAAATCAGCCTTCAAATAACTCAATGGCATTTACTGTTATAGAAGAATAGACTTTTTATTATTTTTTAGATAAAATATGATCATAACTCTTACACTATAAGATTTTACTATGATTGAATTCTCAATCGGTTATTTAATTAAGTTTAATCTCATCTCATCTCGGGTAGCCTTATCGGTTATCGATAACCCTAATCCATACCTCTATTAAAGCATATACCGCAATAACTACTTCACCTAACATAGCTCTTAATTCTATAATTGAATGGTTGTAATAACATTTCTCAATTGTAATATATTTTGTTTATGTGTATTATCAAATAAAAATAACTCTACTCTTTTTCATATTCTGGCCATTTCCTAAATACCATCTCTAAACCTCGTTAATAAACTCGCCCATTCTCCCGTTCTACAATTCCAATCTTGATTTTTGGGCTAGGAATCTGAAAATTTTAACCGTTCGTTGTCACAGTAATTCCCTTGCAGTATGCACTGGGTTCGGGACAAAATTTTTCAAGCTGAAATTTTTTTTTTTAGGAATCTGCAGTATTAAACAGTTGAAGTTTCTCTTTTTTTTTTCTCTTTCTCTTTTTCGTTTTTTTTCTACACCATTTTTATTTTAAAAAAACAGATAATATAAAAAAAAATTAAAGTAAGTGATATAAAAGTTAGATGAATGGATTTAGGATCCAGTAATATAATCTTGATGAGGATGATTTGATGAAAGAATTGAAATCTTTTCTTGTTGAAAATTTTTCACTTAAAATTTTTTTTTTGTTCTTTTGACAAATTTCATTCAAGTAGTAATATTATTACATTGCTATTTCTTTTCATTAACCACCAATTTACAATTACTAACATTCTTAGATGTCTACTGCTGGAGACGGAACTTTCCCTGGTGCTATCGGTATCGATTTAGGTACCACCTACTCCTGTGTCGCTACTTACGACTCAGCTGTTGAAATCATTGCCAACGAACAAGGTAACCGTGTTACCCCATCTTTCGTTGCTTTCTCTGATAAGGAAAGACTTATTGGTGATGCTGCTAAGAATCAAGCTGCTCTTAATCCAAAAAATACCGTCTTTGACGCTAAACGTTTAATTGGTAGACGTTTTGATGATGAATCTGTTCAAAAAGATATCAAAACTTGGCCATTCAAGGTTATTGATTCTAATGGTAACCCATTAGTTGAAGTTGAATATCTTGGTGAAACCAAAACTTTCTCTCCTCAAGAAATTTCATCTATGGTTCTTACTAAAATGAAGGAAATTGCTGAAGCTAAGATTGGTAAGAAGGTTGAAAAGGCTGTTATTACTGTTCCAGCTTATTTCAATGATTCTCAAAGACAAGCCACCAAAGATGCTGGTGCTATTTCTGGTCTTAATGTTCTCCGTATCATTAACGAACCTACTGCTGCTGCCATTGCTTATGGACTTGGTGCTGGTAAAACCGAAGAAGAAAAACATGTTCTCATTTTCGATCTTGGTGGTGGTACTTTCGATGTCTCTCTTCTCCAAATTCAAGGTGGTGTTTTCACTGTTAAAGCCACTGCTGGTGATACCCATTTAGGTGGTCAAGATTTTGATACTAATTTATTAGAACACTTCAAGGGTGAATTCAAGAAGAAGACTGGTCAAGATATCTCTGAAGATGCCCGTGCTCTCAGACGTCTCCGTACTGCTGCTGAACGTGCTAAGAGATCTTTATCTTCTGTTACTCAAACTACTGCTGAAATTGATTCTCTCTTTGGTGGTGAAGATTTCTCTGTCAATATTACTCGTGCTAGATTCGAAGCTATTAATGATTCTCTTTTCAAATCCACTCTTGATCCAGTTGCCCGTGTTTTAAAGGATGCTGGTATCGACAAATCAAAGGTTGATGAAGTTGTTCTTGTTGGTGGTTCTACCCGTATTCCAAAAGTTCAAAAATTACTTTCTGATTTCTTTGATGGTAAACAACTTGAAAAATCTATTAATCCTGATGAAGCTGTTGCTTATGGTGCTGCTGTTCAAGGTGCTATCTTAACTGGTCAAGCTACCTCAGAAGAAACTCAAGATATTCTTTTACTTGATGTTGTTCCACTTTCCCTTGGTGTCGCTATGGAAGGTAATATCTTTGCTCCAGTTGTTCCAAGAAACACCACCGTCCCAACTCTTAAGAGACGTACTTTCACCACTGTCGAAGATCACCAAACTACTGTTCAATTCCCAGTTTATCAAGGTGAACGTGTTAACTGTGCTGAAAACACTTTACTCGGTGAATTCGATCTTAAGGGAATTCCACCACTCAAAGCCGGTGAACCAGTTCTTGAAGCTATCTTTGAAGTTGATGCTAATGGTATTCTCAAGGTTACTGCTGTTGAAAAATCTACTGGTAGATCTGCTAACATCACTATTTCTAATGCTGTTGGTAAACTCTCTAATGATGATATTGAAAAGATGATCAACGATGCTGAAAAATTCAAATCTGCTGATGAAGATTTCTCCAAGAGACACGAAGCTAAACAACACCTTGAATCTTATGTTTCAAGTATCGAAGCTTCTATCACCGATCCAGGTGTTGCTGCTAAGATGAAACGTGGTGCTAAAGACCGTGTTGAAGCTGCTTTATCTGAAGCTCTTGCTGCTCTTGAAATCAAGGAATCTTCTGCTGACGAATTAAGAAAAGCCGAGCTTAACCTTAAACGTGTTGTCACTAAAGCTTTTGCTACCCGTTAAAAAAAGAATAATTTGTTTATATTTTTATTATTTGTTATTTTTTGAAAGGTTAAATGTGTTTTTATATAAAATTATTTACGAGCTGAAGAGTGGTATATATCATGAATTGTATAATTGAACTGTTTTATATATGATTGCCTAAATATAATTTTTAGACGCTATAGAGGTTGAGTGGGGGATTGAGGGTGAGTTGTGAAGCAAGGAGCGGGTAAGCAAAGAGCAGCGGGTGTAGCCAACCAGCAAGCAAGCGGAAGAAGAGCTGATAAAGAAGAATCCCTGCCCAGGGTAAAAGAATAATCATAGGTGGAAGAATGAGGCAGAGGAATGATTTATTTTAAGAAGATATAGAGTTGTTTTTATGGATCTACGATAAAGGTTCAAAAGAATTGGACGGATTTGGTTCAATTGGATATAGCATACTTTTCAAGTTATCATTTCGTTCGCGGATTAGCGTACCTTGATTGGATTTATCTGTTTGGGCGGGACTTACTTCTTTGCTAGACTAACTTCCTGTCTTCTACGCTATTTATAAAAGCGAGTACCTCGCAAACATCTTCAGGTTATACTAATATATAATAATTCCTTCCATAATAATTATATAAGTAAGAATAGCATCATCGGATATGTATAAGGCATTATGGTCAGGGCAGAGCCCAGTTCCAAGCCAATGAGATACACAATAAGGGAGGTTTCGTAATATTAGGTATAAATATATAAAAATTCATTAGATCATCAATAGACTATCATTAAGTTGAGGAAGGTAGAACAGATGGTCGTTCTTGTTGATGGAAACCAACTGGGAGGGTTGGAGCAGATGGTTCATCTAGAGAAGATTGTGATATAGGTGGAGATGACGGCACCGGCAACGGTGAATGTGAATATTCAGTTGGTGTTGAAGTACTACTCTCAATTGGAGAATGATGTTCATTATTACTATGACTGCTGTTACTACTGTTATTACTATGGTGTTGGGTGGTTACATAATGAGGCCGTTGATTGTGAATATAATGTGTAAGAGGAGGTGTTGATGGTTTTAATTCATTGGGTAGTGATGGTGCACTTGGTTGATTTTCATTACTTTCAATTGGTTCATATCTAGGTACATAATCATCTTCTGGAACGCTTGAATGTCGTTCTAGTAATTCTCTTTGTAACTCTGCTTTATCAGGTAATTGCGTTTGATTACTACTACTTGATTCACCAGAATCCTGTTCATAAGTTGGAATTGATGATGCCATTACTAAATGTTCTGGTGGAGCTGATGGTTGATGATGTAATGATGGAGGAGGAGTTGAATTATATTCTGATGAAGTAACATATGCTGGAGCATTATTATTATCAAATTGTATTGGTGGATTAGATGGTAAAATAGCTTCTTCCATTTGCCTTAAAGTTTCTTTCTCAGATGCTGCTGTATTATTTAAATTTGATGTTGATGCAGGCGGTGTTGATTGAGCTATTTCATCATAACCTAATACATTATATATTGTAGAAGATGAAAAGTTGCCTGTTTGTGGACTAATAGAAGAATTACTATTATTATTTAATGGTGGTATATTAATATTATTTGGCTGCTTTCCTTTCAATTTCCTATTTAAATTTCCATTTGAATCGGAATTTTCTCCACCATTATGAGTACCTATAATTACTTCTGTCCATAAATTAACAACCCCTCTAGCACGTTTTAATTTATCCGTATCTATAAATCCTAATTTGCTTAAATCACCTTCATTATTATCTCTACCTGATGAACCAAAATCAATCGACCTTTTACCGGATAAATCTAATACCACTTCGATACAATATTGAAATGATATATCTCTATGACCTTTTGTTGTTGGAAATGTATCAGGCGGAATACGAATGTTTGTTGTTACAGTTGATTTAAATGTTGCTGGATCAGTATATAATGGTGATATAGTTTGAGACAAATCTTTTCTAAATGATTGTGCTTCAGTACCTTCTGCTGATACTATACTAATTCTAGATAGAGTTGTAATTATCCCTGATAAATGTTTAACATGCTTTATATGTTGTACATTTACTTTTACTGGAACAGAATCACCTCTTAAATAACCTCTTCTCGGTAACGAAACTGCTACTACTATAGATCCATGACCTTTCCGTTTTTTATGCACATCAACAGTTAATGTTGAAACTTTTGGTGGTGGTAATGTTGAAATATCAATTGGACATATAACTGATAATGCCTTTTGAGCAGTAACTATAGGTGATGGTGAAGATCTATGACATGTACTGGTAATGGTGTAAGAAATAGCACCTCTTTCAAATTCAAGAGAGTTGAATAATCCTTCTTTTGGTAATACAAATTCAAATGCAAATAAATGTTCACCTCTTGGTAATGGTTCAAAAGTTGGTGAAGATGAATCTAGTGAATTTGATGATGAAATGGTTGACATTGTAACTGATCTAGGTCTATTATTTGTATTTAGATCTGATTGATTTATTGGAAGAGTAGTAGATGATGTTGAATTTGATTGATTAGTAACATCATTATCAGTTGTTTTCGTACTATTGGTTGTTTTGGTAGTCTTCCCACTAGATGAACTTTTATTACTTTTAATACTTTTATTGCTTTTAGAACTTTTAGAGCTTTTCCCACTTCTTATACTATTATTACAATTATCTTTATTCTGATCAGTTTCAACAATAGTTATTACATTACTATCTTTTGAAATTTCTCTAATAGATTTCCTACTATTCGCATCATCTCCCCATAAAACTACAGTTTCTTCAAATAATATATGTTTAACTGCTTTTGTTTTGACTAATGTATTTCTAATCAATATTGTTCCTCGAATAGTGCAAACTATACTTGTAACTTTTTGAGGTTTTGCTAATACTAATACAACACTCCCATCTACAGTTGAACCAGGACTAAAAGTTTTGTGAGGATCGTTTAATTCAATAAAGAAATCATCAGGATTAGGACTTCTCTGAATTGTATTATGAAATATTGGCCGAAGTTTTGATAGAGTGCGTAACATATTGACACACTCGAGATGGCCAGCTGGAGTGAATATGTACGAATATTAAGGTTTGGTTTATGGATGAGTTTTGGTTGTGCTATGGTTGAGATTAAATTCGAGATATTTATTGAGATATTTGTCGAGATATTTGTCGAGATTATATGTATTAGTATTATAAGATGATGATTTGATAATGTTGGACATGGTCCAAATTAAACCTTGACTATTGTTGAAGAAAACTACTCCTAGGGTATGAACAAAATATCAAATATATAAATGAATATCTTCCTTTCTATTATTATCAATATCAATATTGAATAGATTCCTACTTCCTCACATATACTGTTAATACTCTCTGGGTTAAAATTCAAACTATGCGTATTATTATATCAAACTGGTAAAAAGTATTATTAAATCGAGACTTCTTCTTTATATAAATATTTTCTTATAGTTTCAAATAAGTAATGACGAGATTTTAAAGAAAGAAAGGATACTAGTTGTAGGTTTTAAAAATGACGAAAAAGCTTGATACTAGCAATAATTATAAAAATGAGATTTAAGATATCTACTATCAAAATGTCGAGTGCTAAAAGGGTGAGGTTGGGGTACAGACCCTATTATTGGCCACATATGCGGCTTGTATGCTTGATGAAAATCTTGACTATGAGCTACATGCATAAAGGGGGTTTATGCGGTTTTTGAGATTATTTATTTATTTGATACAAACTATGGCATTGGGGAGGAGGAGGAGGAGGAATACGATCTAAGGAGAAGTATTTCTATTATAAAACAGGTGGGGGTGGTTGATGGGAAAGTAAAAAAACCAGATTATCGTTGGTTTCTTTTTTTTTGCCCAGTCGCAAGTTACAATATAATAACGGTAGATGAAGATTAGCTTTGTATTATATGAAAACAAGCCGTTAAAAGTGCGCGAAAACAATTGAATATCTACATAAAATAAAAGAAGAAAAACACGATTTCATCATACATGTAAGAATTGTTATTAATGTAACAATATCCTTTCGGCACCTGCGGATGGATGAGTTACGAATGTCCACTATCTAATATAGATGAACCGGAAAAAGAAGAGGGGGGAGAGGATTAATGAAGATCGGAAAGGCTATAAAAAGTTAACAATAAAGCCAAGAAAGCTAAGATCCTTTAATAAAGGAAAAACAAAATGCAAGATTAGAGGATGATCGATTTTTTCAAATCAGCCGCTTTTGTTTAGGAATAAGACGGGAAATGGCAATTATCGAGCACCCGAAGGTGAGGATATAAGTTACATTTCCAGACTGAGAAATGCGATAAAAGCCGTATAGTTATGTAGGTTAAGCAGCTAATAGCGTGCCTTAGAATGTAAGATGAAATTTAATTTTAACAGTGTTAAAGAGGTATTTTTCGAGAGAGGTGCATATAGGAGGGGGGGTTGTCGATCTGGTCGGCAACAGTTAACGTTAGCGTTAATAAAGCGGAATACAGTTGTAAAAAGCGGTTGATGGTATTCAATTCATAAAAGTATTGTGTAGAGTTATTTAACTCTATTATATTGCTGTTAAAGAGATAATGTGCAATCTCGTGATATACTAGAAGATAAGCTAAAATAGTTATAGTTTTGTACAAAGTATCAATAGTTAAGAGTTGATTGTAGTTTTTGTGGGATTTTTACGGTGCTGTGGTGCGCACCTACGCACATAGCGGGTTACTTCTTAATCGACAAACAGCGTAAGTGGGGGCGGACTAACGTGCAGGCAGTAAGTAGTAGATCATAGCTAAAGATAGTTTGAATCTGACATCGTCGTGAACTTGGCTTTGTTAGTGCGCATTAACGGTGATATAAATAAACGGAGAAGAAGCCCGAGCTAATTGGGCCTCCTCGCGGAGCGAGGAACAACGGGTCCGGGCAGAGCCCGGCCGCCGGAGGCAAGAAAAAGTACATATAATAAATAAAAAGATATATTACATTAGGTAAGATCCATTAACATTAATTGTTCATCAGTATCAAACCCAGACATATCAAGACCCGCACCTAAGGCTAGATCATCATCACCAATGCCCATGTTAAGATCATCAATTAATCCCATATCTGCTAGACCATCAGGATCGACCGAGTTATTTGGGTCGATGATATCATTATCTAACGATTGAGGGATTGATTGAGATAAGGAGATATTCGTATTAAGACTTGTTAAAGTGCTGTTGTTATTGTTGATAGTGTTTGTATTGGTTGATTGATCTTCAAGGGAGATATCAATATTAACAGCATCAAGAATATCATCTGGTTGTAAATCATCATCAGAATCCTCAAGAGGGATTAGAGATTCTTGTTGTTTACGTAGATTTTGTAAAGATTGAATACGGGTTTTTAACTTTCGAAATGAACCAATAAGAAGATCAGTATTAGTAGTAGTATTAATTGTATTATTTTTACTACTATTGGTTATAATACCACCATTAGTATTAATAATTTTTCGTTTCTTTTGTCGTTGTTGAATAATTGATTCTTCAGAAATATTCTCAATAAATTCAATTATATTTGAATTAATTTGATTTGTAATTCCTCTTCTAACATGTTGACCCAATATATTCATAATCATAATAATACCAGATATAACATCCATTGCATAATCAAAAGAACCTTGTGCTTCAGCAAAATCAAGTTCATCTAAAAATAAATCAAGTAATTTGGACGATCCGATTATATCAATTGCCAAGGAGAAGCATCTTAGCATGTAACCAGGAGCACCAGAGATATGACCTTGATCTAGAGCTTGAATCCATCCTACAAGAGTATTGATTGTATCTTTCATTGTTATAACAATACTATTAGAAATTGGAATGTTGGGAGCAAATCTACCAGTTGAACTAACATGAGGTTCAATAGCAATTAATATTTCATCGATAATAGGATATTCTTTTGTCATTCTACTTTTAACATCAAGTAATGAACTCTTTATGTCGGTTGATACAATTGATAATACAATTTTATGAACATTTGCTGCTTCAGGAGATAACCCTGATGGTGATACCAACATGTTTAAAACAGATAAAACTTGTACAAAATCATTAGAAGACCATAAGCAATTACATAGATATTTAAATGCTCCTAATAAAGTAGGTAATAAGAATGGTTGTAAAAAGTAGTCTAATCCGCCTTTCAACGTATCTTGATCTATTATATCATTAGCACAAGCAGTAATTGATTGTTGAAATATAGTTGGAACAAGAATTATTAAATCTTGTATGGAAGATAGTCTCATTAATTCATCACTAATCCCACCCGCATCATATAAAGCAGATATCCAGTCACCGAGTAGTACTTTTCTATCATCGGCCATGTCGTCAATCGTGAAAGAATCCTTTACAGAACTTGTAATATAATTCAACCAAAAAGATTTTTCATCTTGAGATGGAATCTGTTCCTCTCCCCCTGCTGCTCCTTCACCCACTCCCTCACCTACTGCTCCTTCTTCTAAATCATCTCTACTTAATGAATATCTTCTATATACAACTTCAATAAATAAAAATACACAACCAAAATGAGCATAAACTTCTTGAAAATCATTCTCATCTTCATCATCTCTCCAATTATCTAAAAATCGAATTAATGGAACTAACAATGATATTGGAGTTATATGTAGAAATAATACATCCAAAGTATTAGTATTTAAACTTAACGCTTGACATACTCTACTTAAAGAATTTGTTTGCTGATTATTTGTCCAATCTTCAACATATTTTAATAACCATTTAGCAATCTTTTCTTGTCGATATCCATCAATCTCATCAAATATATTAATCAACCAAACGATAACACTTTCATCAAATAATACATGTTCAGGATTTTCATTAGAGAACATTTTAAAAACTTCTTCAATACTAACTTGGTTACCATCTTTTCGTAGTAAATAATTTGACCTTGGTGGACCATACGAATTTCTATTATCTTCAACAACATTTGCATCTTCACCAAGTGTTTGTTGAATAGCTTCACGCTTAATTAATCCCATATCAATACAGGATTGTAAGAATTCATGTCTTATATCACTAGTTGTTGAAGGAAACGAAGAAAACATTTCATCTAAAGCATCTCCTCCGCCATAAACGCGTAATAAATTTACAGTATTTCTATCCAACATTGAAATTGGCTGACAAATTGATGATTCAATAGAAGGTATATTTCCTTGTAATTTCTTAATTATTAATGGTAGCCTTTTACCAATAAACCCTTTCCATAAAGGAATATAAATAGGTAAATCTTTCCTCTGTAAAGCAACTGCTAAACAATCAAATGATGTAGTAATAAGCTTATTAATAATAGATTGAGTAGTTTCGCCAGCAAAGAAAATATTTACTTCACGAATAAAACTATTACCCTGAATTTTTGAAGCAGTTAGCATTAAACTTTCAAGCCATAATAATCGATAAACTCGCGAATGTTTTGAAGGAGATAATGTTGATCCATTACCATTAATAACATTATTCTCTCCACCAACATTACTATCCAATTCTTTATCATCTAATACTGATTTATATAACACTTTTAAATGCTTTTCAATAAATTTATCATTATTACTATTAATAAACCTTTTCAAACCATTTTGAAATCCACAAGATGATGTTGATGATTCTAAACTTAACATTAACCCACTATATTCACCTAATTTTATCAAGAAATAACCAATTGATTTATATTCAATCAACAATTCCTTCTTATCACCATTACTACCATTCAAATCATTAACTACTTTTAAAATATATTCCCCTAAACTCTTCTTCATATCATTAATCATTCCTGGATTATTCCATGATGGGAAACTTTTCCCAATAAAAATCAAAACATCTGCTTTAACACCACTCCTAACTACATTACTGTCCTTTAAATAATCAACTAAATACGGTAATGGGAATAAACTTTTCGAATCAGATGCTAATCCACATATATATTCTAAAAATAATGGTTCTAGTGGACCTCCAACATTTGCTACTGAAAATAAACTATTGCCAATAAGATTCAAATCATCAAAATCACATGTTTCTTGCAATTGATTGCAAAATCTTATAAAAACTTCACAACTCCATCTTTTAAAAATACAAACTTTTATTAATTTTTCTAATTTTTCATAAGAGCTTAAAGAGTTTGTCATTATTGTTTACCTACTCATACTCCACTGTGTAATGTCAATCATGAATGAAATTCACAAAATCATCGTTAACTTCACCACTGTAAGGTGCGGCTGTGCTGGGGGTGAGGGGGACCTTGCCTCCGGCGGCCGGGCTCTGCCCGGACCCGTTGTTCCTCGCTTTGCGAGGAATTTTCGCCGCGCAATATGATGTCCTCGAGCAGAGCAGATTGACGGACTTAATGCTCCTGGCACCGCCCTCCCTAGAGCTCCACAATTAAATGCGGGTGGTGGTGGTCCGTGCTTAGTGCATCTAAAAGCCGGCTGGCCCATTACTCCAAACAGTTACTCTCTTTTCAAACCATCGCTAGTAGCTTAATTATTACTACATATTTGCTATAAATAACTTGATAATACTCATGAATTAATCCTCCAAATTACGTCTGGAGAATACTTCCCTTCAATTTAATACAAGAATATTAATTATAA
>JAJMID010000202.1:0-18585 GCA_030583405.1 Sugiyamaella americana
TGGGAGCAATTGGGAGAAAGAGGGAGGGAGGAGATGGGGGAGAAAATGAGAGAGAAAAAGTCTTGGATATAGTACTGTGTGCCTATAGTTGAGATTTCAAATATCACGTTTAAGAATCTAAAAAAAGACTGAAAAGACATAATTTGAGACTTGAGTAAGAAGAGTACAAGAAGATAAAAAAGAAATATAAATAATTATAGAGAATTTTAAAGAAATTTTCAAGTATTTAGTAAATAAACAGAAAACAAAATTAAAATTCATTCATAATAAAGCAGTTGAAGTTGATTGAATTCAAGAGAAACATGCTCAAAAGGCGTAACATGATGTAACATAGCTCTTTACCTATAACTATAACTATAACTATAACCTAACTATAACTTAACCTTAATAAGAGAATACAATAATAGTAAATATATATTAATAACTGTTTGCTAGTTTATAGTTTTCTTTGTACATATAAATGTGCATAGCCAATGCGAACTTTATGTTACTCAGGTGTTACTGAAGTAACAAGAAAGGGGAGAATAAAGTTAAGTGATTTATAACGTTAAAATTATACATTTTTCCACGTCATTCTTATTAAATAAACGAGTTTTAACCGGTTAAATAAGATAGTATATACACTTACCATTTGCGTGTAGATTTCATTTCTAATTCTATTTTTATTTCTATGTTTAGCAATAGTAACTGTGGGCCAGTCTTGGATTGTCGTTTAGAGATAATCTCTTTATGTCAACAGATCGTCGGTTAAGCGGGTTAGTGCAAACCCAAGAAGTTTAACTAACTTGATTGTGTCAGAATAGTTTCGTAAATTAGGAGAAAGCGCGGTAGTTGGGTTAGTTGGTTAGTGTACTTGGTAGGGATGAAATTAGTGAAATTAGCACTAGCACTATAAGAGGTTACAGTTACAGCTGTTATTGCCGTGTAGCTAAGAGCTGAGTTAGAGTAAAAAAGGTACAGTAGTACGGCGGTACAGTTCAGCCGTAAACTGTTTGACGGTGGGTGAGAAAGAGAATAGCAGTAGTAGTAGCAGTAGTAGCAGTACTAAAGTTACTACTGTCTTCCTTTTGGTAAATATAGATATACGAAGATAGTAGTAGTATTTGAAGAACCAACCCGTGGATTTGGATAAATGTTTGCTTATAAATTAGAATAAATATATAAAATATGTAGCGAATAAAGCTACCAATCTGGTATATAACCGTCAACGTTCGGACAAGCTTAAGCTTTAACTACAGTTCACGCTTCCTTATTTAGTCCTATCTCACATATTATGCAAGAATCAATTAAATATGCACATACAACAGAACTGTATCTGCCAGATTTACGAATTTTACCTTAAAAAGAGAAGAAACTTTGAGGAGATTTGAAGTAGATAACGTACTGGATGTGGTTTGGATATAGAGATGATGATTAAATGAATGTTTACCCCGGGTTAGTGTTGATGGGGTGGTGATATTACGCTAAGATATCGCATGTTGGTTGTGTCTTACTGTAAGAGGAAGGAGGAGTAGTTAGTAGTTGTAGTGGATGAAGAATTAAGTTGGAGACCTCCCGTCTCGAGCGAAGCGAGCTACGGGTCCGGGCAGAGCCCGGCCGCCGGAGGCATGGTATGGAGAAGCAGGTTAGGTTAGGTTAGGGTTTTGATCAGATAGTTAATCGATAATGCTATAGTGACTGTAAGTAATATCATTTTTAAGTGTATTTTTTGTAATTTTGATAAGAACTTTATTTGTTAAGCTAGGACTTTGCTTCACCTGTAGTAACAGTACACTTGGTTCTCCTATCTTATCTTCTATTGCCCTGTACGCTGCGGCTCTTTATACTATATGACATATGCTTCCGCACTTTTTGTATCGATCATTAGTCTCTAATAAACACAAATCATATAATTAATATACTTAGTTATATATATTCAAGTCCATCTAGATTAGATCTAAATCCTCGTACATAACAGAGATCCTATCAAGTACCCTCCTAGACCCTGCGTTCGCCTCACCTCTCATGAGGCTGCTCTTCTCTTCACTACCCAGACGATCTTACCTTAAAATAAATTAATGATAAAAAAAATTAATGCAGGTGTGGATATTTTTTTTGAAATTTGCTCTTCATTTTCAAAAAGTTTACAAATTATAGATTCAAAAGATGAGTAAAACTTTGGAAGTAAGTTAGGAATATAAAGTTAAAGGGTGAAAGACGGTAGTGTCTAACTAAATAGGAACGGTTAGCAAATCATTCTGATGCATTTAGTGGACTTTTATCTTTAATTCCTGCTAAATATTATTTTGATGAAGATACAAAGAGTCAATGGAATCGCAAGAAGCAGACAAAGGAAGAAGCAAAGGCTAATAAGAGGTCGAAATTCGATCCGTCATCTGCTAGTAGTGCATTAGATGTTATTAACAAGAGGAAAGAGGAGGATGAAGTAGAAGAGAGTGAAGAGGAGGACGGGGAAGAGGAGGAAGGGGAAGAGGAGGAAGAGGAAGAGGAGGAAGAGGAAGAAGAAGAAGAAGAAGAAGAAGAAGAAGAACAAGCCGGTACACCACAACCAACTGTATCATCTGAAAAAGAGAATGCAAATGCAAATCAAACATCAACTTCATCTTCAGCTTCTGAAGATGAATCAAAATCAAACATCACCTTTGATTCCGATGATGACCTCATTGGTTTCGACGATGATGGTAATGAATTACGCATGACTCCTCCATCCCCACAATCACCACAATCACCATCTGAAAATACTCCTCCCAAAGAAAAATCTCTTAATAAACCAAAACTTGATGAATTAAGAGCTAGATTAGCATCAAGAATTAGTGAAATGAGAGAAAAACGTAAAGCTCCTGGAACCGGCGTTAAAGGTGCTCCTTTAAATAGAGAAGCTATTCTTGAAGCAAGAAGAAGTAAACAAGAACAACAAAAGGCAAAAAATCAATTAAAACGTAAAAGACAAGAAGAAGAAGAAGATTCAGAAGATGACGATGATAATACCCCCATTACCAATACAAGCAACAACACCAACTCATCTATCGTTTACTCCCAAGTAGTATTCAAGGATGGTCAAAAAGCCACTGCTGATCTTTCAAACTTGGAACAACAGAAAGTTAGAAAAGGTCCTCGTGATTTATTAGGTCAACTTAAACATATGAATTCTAAAAAAGCAAAAATCGCTTCTCTTGATAAAGATAAGCAAAATGAAATTGCTGAAAAGTCCCAATGGTCAAGAGCAATTCTTCAAGCTGAAGGTGAAAAGGTTCGTGACAATGAAAAATTACTAAAGAAAGCACTTAAACAACAAACTAAACGTAAGAAGAAATCTGAAAAAGAATGGCAGGAACGTAAAGATAACGTTGCCAAAGGTATCCAAGGTCGTCAAGCTAAAAGAGAAGAAAATCTTGCCAAACGACGAGAAATTAAAGGTGTTAAAGGAAAGAATCAAAGAAAAGTTCTTAAAAGAGCTGGTTTTGAAGGTGGTAAATCAAAGAAAAACTTCAAAAGTAAAAGAAAATAATCTCTTTTTCTTTTGCATTTATATTTATAAATCTATTAGTTCCCTCTTTCTTAACGCCTCCGGCGGCCGGGCTCTGCCCGGACCCGTTGTTCCCCGCGGAGCGGGGAATTCTTCTCTACACACTAACATTCGCTAATATATTTTCATAGATGATATATATTATCTCTACCTAAGACTACCTTCTCATATGTTAAGAATAGGAAGTGGATAGATTCGGGCCCAGACCGTATCATCGAAACCTACTCCTAACCCTTATCTATAGACCCTGATCGGCTGTTTTGCGGCTTGAAAAATATAATTGTTTAGATCACTCTGATAAGATAAGAGAGTATTAATGGAATACAATGTTTAAACAAACTGGGCCTTTGTTGGCTAGATATTTAACTAGAAGACCGATAAGGAGGAGTGCCAAGTCTGCGAATGTTGGTTCTAAACAGAAGAAGGTCAAACAAAGAGGCAAAGATACTTCTGATAGTCCAAATCTTGATGTAGACAGGTTAATAAGGGTTCTTCCAACTTTACCTCCTCATCAACAGGAGGTGGTAAAATCTCTTTTGAATAATCAGGGTCGTGAAAAGGTTAATGAATTGTTAAGAACAACAAAGAAGACTGTGGAATCTGGGAATTCTAATGCTATAGCCGATGGAAATGGTGGTATAAAACCTCCTCCAACATTATCAATTGGTGGAAGAAAGCATTTAAGAAATAAGATGATGTATGATCAGGAAACTTCTCTTGAAACTCTTCAAGCATATTTTCAAGTGGTGGCTGAAAATCCTACTAATTTTGATAAATTGTTTTGGAAATCTGTATTTCAATATTATAAAATGAGTAAAGTACAGGGAACAGTTATAAATCCTGATGAACCACCTCCTTATCAATTTTTTGTTGAGTTATTTGAATTGGCCAAGTTGCAAAAGGCTGGAAGAATTCGGTTTGCTTGTGTTAAGGTGGCTGGTGATATTCTTTATTCTTACAATACTGTTAGAATGGATCCATTTAATGAAGTAGAATATTTAGATAGTTTATCATACTTTGGAAATACTTATAAAGCTATTGAATTGTGGAAATCAAGAAGGTATAGAGATGATGTAAAGGAGTCTATTTATTGGTTGGAGGTGGGAATTTTATACCATCAACAGGCAAAGTATTTAGTAGCTGCTGAAAGATTAACTGATGAAATGGTTAATCAGTTTAATTATATTCAACCAAGTGTTGTTGTTGGGTTTATATCTAGTTATGCTTCAACTGGTCAAATTGATTCAATAGATAAATGGGTTGATAAATTTATTGAATTAATTGAAGTTAATGAATGTAAATTATCAAATGAAAAGATAAATGATGGGATGATTGATTCTGAACAAGCACAATCTATTTTTAATGATTTTAAATCCCCTTCTATAGACCAATTAGAAAAAGCTATTAAAGTTTTATTAGAGAATAATCTGTGGAATCAATCTGCCAAGTTAATTGAATATCTTGAAAAATGTGGTGTAAATGATTCAGTTAAACAGATGCTTCAAGTATTGGATTCAACGACAAGAAGATTAGTCGATGAAGTTCAAAAACCAAAATCGTTAATACCCCGTCAACATAGAAGAAATAAGAAATTGTTAGCTCCTGAAAATAATAAACAGTTGATGGTAGTTATTAGTAAGATTATCTCTGTTTATCCGGAAGTTTTAGAATATCCAAAGTTTTATGAAACTTGGTTAAGAGGATTAGCTGGATTAGAACTATATGATAATGCTATTATGGTTGTTGAAGCAATGGTCGATAGGGGGATTAAACCAACTCATGGACATATTATTTCTTTAATCAGATCTTTATTAGGGAAGAATGAGATCACTATAGCATTGGATTTATTAGAAAGATTAGAAAATCCTCCTTCAGATTTATATCCAAGTCCTACTCCATCAATATATGGATTATTTATTTCTTATGGTGCGAGAAGAAGCGATCATGAATTTGTAAATAAAATAGTGAATCGTATGTTTGCCCAAGGATTGGAACATTCGCCTCCAACTTTTAATACCTTATTATTTTATTATTATAGACATAAAGATTTCAATTCAATATTTAAATTATTACAATCAATTAGGTTATCTAATAATTTTGAATTAAATCATATGAATTATCGTACAATTTGGAAAATCCTTCGTGATTATTATTATCTATCAAGTCATAATAACCTTCCAGTGAGGTTGAATGAAATCGATGTTGAACCACCAAATCTACGATCCTTATTTATAGATATGATTAATAATAAAAATTTCAAATTATCAATGAATGTATTTGAAAATGTCATTTACACCATGCTATTAGCAGGTGATTATAAAGGAGTAGCTAGTGTTTTGTGTTATATGGATACAGTTAATAATATAAAAATCCCTGGTATTCTAGTAGTGGGTACATTACAATTAGCAACAAAAATTACAACTAATACCAGCTATTCGTTGCCAAAATTTCCAAAACATGATTTAATCGTTAGCCCTGGGTATGAATCTGAATCATCTGCTTCATGGGATCTCGTGGTTCAAAAATTATGCGAAATTTTAGAAATTGATCATAAAGAGATTATAGATCAAGCAAGAGATATGATAGAGAATCTTAATGAGAATAGAATGATAAATTAGGTTATGTAAATAGAATCTAATATTACAGATTGATTGTATATATATGTATATATAAATATATTATTTATTTTTTACTTAATTTTAACCACTTAGGAGTTGAATTGAGGATTTTCTTAGATGTAGTGGTGTTATTCTGGTTACTGCTGCTGCTGCTGCTGCTGCTGTCATTTCCCTTGTTAACTTCCTCTTGTTGATCCTTCTTTACTCCTGGATCTTCTAAAATTGGTTTACCAATTGATAAATATTCCTGTTTTAAAAGTGGTTCTTTACTGTTTACTATATTATCCCATTCTAAAAAGACTAAATTTCTTTGTCCAAATTTATATTCTTTTAATGATAATTCTGGATTTAATACTTGTCTTGGTGGACTAATAGACAGTTTGAATGTTGATTTTTCATCTTTTAAAACTGATTTAACAAATTCATATACAACTACCATCTTATCTGTTGGTAAAAATACCGTCTCTACATGTGATTGATCTGGTAAACGAATACGAACAGTGTGTTCAGTTATCTTTGCAACTTTCTTACTTTCTTCTAAATCTCTTAAAGCTTTTGTCATTAAAGGACGATTTGATGAACCTTCTGACATTGCCTTTATTTGATTATGATAATGAGCAAATTGTCTAACTGTCATTTCAGGTTCATCAACAGAATCAAATTTAAGAGGAGTATTTGAAGGGAGGTAGACGTTGATTGGTCTGGACGTGGGTTGAGCGGTGGTGGTGGTGGTGGTGGTGGCATCTTCAGAAATATTATCTGGTTCATCAATTTCAATCTTATCATCAACTTCAACTTGCTTCTCAACTTCCTTCACTATCTCTTTACTTTCCTGTTGGTTACTCCCTTCACCCTTCTCTTTCTGTAAGGTGTCTTCCTTCTCTTCACTAACAAATCCTTTGATAATCTCTAGTGCTTCTTCATATCCCAAATCACTAACAGTAAATCTAACCTTTATTGATACATTTCCACTTGACAACCCTAATGAACTTAATGAACTATTCAATTCTTCTAATTTTGATATTGTTCTATTAAATAAATGAACTGATGGTAATTCATATACCATTCTACTAGAATTTGCTCCAACTGCAATAGATCTATCTGTAAAATTAATACCTGATTTTCGTTCAAAACGTTTTAAAATTTGCCAAATAGTCATTGAATTGGCAAATTCCCCAACTAATGAATCACTAAAACTAGCTGGTAAATCAATAACACTAATCTTTATCTTGACCGTTGCTGCTTTTCCTTTAGCATTTCTCTTTACAACCAGATCCAATTTTGAATTGGCAACTAAATTACTTAGACGAAATGGTAAAGATTCATTGATAATTAAATTATTTCTTCTACAGTATGTTAGATCGTATATCCACATCCATATCCACATCTACCGCCCGCCACTTACTTCAATTCATAATTCAAAGGATCTAATGACCAAGCATTACAAGCTTTGGTTTTGATTTCACTTAGAAGAGTACCAGGGGTGTATTTAACACGAGCTTGTTTAGTACCATACGATACAATAACAGATGACATAGCTAGATAGTTGGTTTTATGGTTGGAGGTAAAGTGGATTAGTAGATGTCATTGTGATGTCACGTGATATCCACTGTGAAGGTCTTAGTAATATAAAGTAGATAGATATATAGAAATTGGAATAAATAGAATAGCTAGCTACCACAATGATTTATATACATAGCGTTAATAAGCGATATCATTAGTAATAATCATCAATTAAAGTAGCTACTTATTATAATTTATACACAAAAATATATTTTAGGACCCACATGTATAGCAACCGTCCCAACGGACGAAAGTTTAAATCCTCTTCGAGTTTAATCCTACCCAGATAGACTTAACCAACGGTCAGTACACACTTTACATCTAACTTCTCATATTCACATCCCCATATTCATTTACTATATTTATATAATCATTACCGCTACACTCATCTACACCATTATCTTCTTATACTATTCATGTACATACCTACCTACTGTTACTATACCCGCTTAAACTTACCCTAAAACTCCCTGATGCAAGTCTTTCTATTAAATTTCCTATTAACGTTAACAAACATGCAAGGAACGTCATCGCATCGCATCTGAAAAAAACTTTGCAGGTTTTCCCTTCTGGTTAGATCTAACTGGACCGATACACTACTGCAACTTTAAAAGTTAAGAGTCAGTCATGTTCATTTCTTTTTATATTAATTTTTATCACCTGGTATTTATATAGTCTATTATATACATATTTTGTTATATACTTGACTATTTATTATAATCAAAAAAATGGTACAAGATATTGATATTGAAAATGTACCAAAGCCAACTGATACTAATCAAACAGCCGATCATCAGAAAGGTGTGGTTTTAGACAAGAAGTTTGGATTTGTTAAACAACTAATAGATGGATTTAAACCAATAGATACTTCAGACATCGATACTACTGGAATGACACCAGCAGAAATATCTGCTGCTGTTACTGCTAAATCCCCTCTTAAAAGAGGATTAAAAAGTCGTCATATTCAAATGATTGCTATTGGTGGTACTATAGGTACCGGGTTATTTGTTGGATCTGGTAGTTCACTTCAAGAAGGAGGACCTGCTGCTTTACTGATTGGTTATGTTCTTACTGGTATGATGCTATTTTGTACTATTCATGCACTTGGTGAAATGGCTGTTCGTTTCCCAGTAGCAGGTGCTTTTGCTACATATGCTAGTCGTTTCCTTGATCCTGCTTGGGGTTTTGCTATGGGATGGATCTATGGTCTTCAATGGTTAGTATTATTACCATTAGAATTAGTAGCTGCAAGTTTGACTATTCAATATTGGAGAACAGATGGTAGTTCTGCTGCTACAGTTAATCCTGATGCTTGGGTTGCAATCTTCTACGTACTTATTCTATTTATTAATGTTTTCGGAGTTCGTGCATATGGTGAAAGTGAATTCATATTTTCCACAATCAAAGTAATTGCAGTAGTTGGTTTTATTATCTTAGGTATTGTATTAGTTTGTGGTGGTAGTCCAAATCATATTGGTTATATTGGTGGAAGATATTGGCATAACCCAGGAGCATTTGCCGATGGATTTAAGGGAGTTGTTAGTGTTTTTGTCAATGCAGCATTTGCATACTCCGGAAGCGAGCTTGTCGGGCTAGCAGCTGCCGAGACAAAAAATCCCCACAAAGCACTTCCATCTGCTTCAAAGCAAGTATTTTGGAGAATCACTTTATTCTACGTTATAGCATTACTCTTAGTAGGGTTATTAGTTCCTTATACAGATCCAAGACTTCTTGGTAGCTCCAGTGTTGATGCAACTGCATCTCCATTTGTTATTGCAATTGTAAATTCTGGTATTCGAGGTCTCCCATCAGTTGTAAATGCAGTAATTTTAATCTCTGCTCTTTCAGTAGGTAATTCATCAGTTTACGGTTGTTCCAGAACCTTTGCTGCTTTAGCTGATCAAGGACAAGCACCCAAAATCCTTGGTTATATTGATCGTGAAGGACGTCCAATCGTTGGTGTTGCATGTACACTTGTATTTGGATTGCTCTGTTTCTTAGCAGGTTCATCAGCTCAAGCGACAGTATTCAACTGGTTATTAGCCTTTTCTGGCATGGCAAGTATCTTCACCTGGGGTTCAATTTGTCTTTGTCACATCAGATTCAGACAAGCCATGAAAGCTCAAGGAATTTCATTAGATGAATTAACATTCAAATCAGCAGTAGGTGTATGGGGATCATGGTTTGGGTAAGTCAATACATCAATATAAGCATGCCCGGAGGCCCTGCTCTGCCCGGACGCGATGTTCTTTTCTTTGCTCAGAATTATGTGGATCAATTAACTAACTTTCTAGCTTTTTATTTAATATCGTAGTACTTGCATTAGAATTTTACGTTGTTTTAGGAGTACAAACTCCATCTGCAGAAAATTTCTTTGAAATATTCCTTTCTTTACCACTCGTCATAGTAATGTATATTGCATTTAAAGTATGGTACAAATGTCCAATTGCCCGTTCGAAAACAATGGATATAGTAACTGGCAAAAGAGAATTCGATCTTGATTTATATAAACAAGAAGTAGAAGAAGAAAAGGCATATTTAAGAAGTAAAGGATGGATATATAGAACCTATAAATTTTGGTGTTAGATTTCTGCTGAGCGGATCTATACCTAATTAGTCATTACTATCTCTATGCCTCCGGCGGCCGGGCTCTGCCCGGACCCGTTGTTCCGAGCGGAGCTCGGAATGTAATAGCGCAAATCGTAATTCTCCTCGCTAACAACGGGTCCGGGCAGAGCCCAGCCGCCATAGGCATGTGGGGTTGGGTGGGGTGGATTAGTGGTCATTATTTATTATATAAATGCAATGGTATGATGATTATTTGTATTTCTAAATTTGTTAGTATGTTTATATAGGTTTGAAGAGGTTGAAGTATTACTTACATCTTTTACATCCTGCAATTGATTAGGATCAATTTGATTCGTTACTCCTAATAGGGTTTTGGAAACTGCTTCAGTTGCTCCAATTACTGGACGAATTAATACAACTGGAGCTGCTCTCATAACAGCTATTGCTGCTCCTTGAGCATTTCCTCGTTCTGCTGCATCTACTCCTATATCCACAACTGCATCCTTTGCTATATTGAGATTTCTTCCAATGCTTTGATATGCTGATTTTAATCCTTGGCTAACTCCTCGCGGTTGATTTGCGTAGTGACTTGTTAATCTTTGTTGTTCTTTTTCAGAATTTGATGCTTCTTCCTCATCACTTTCAATATCATCAGAATATGGTGATCGATAGGATGGTCTAGTTCTAGGACTTGCTCCTGTTCCTCCCATTGCTTGTTCAGCCGATTCAAGAATTGTTTGGGTACCTGCTGCTAATTTTGCTCCAAGTTTTGCCAATTCATTGGTTGTATTTTTTGCAAATAACCATGCTCCTTTCTGTAATCCTCTTACTATTCTACCGTCCTTTTTATATTCTTCTAATGGAATTACAAACAGATCTCTTACTCCAGAACCAATTTTAACTAGTGAATGAACAGATGACAGTCCAGAAAGAAACTTTCCTAATTGATTTTGTTTAATATCTGGCATCCAAATACCGTTAAGAAGATCAGAAACTTTACTGAATCCATCAATTCCGTATAAAACTACGTGACGTAACACTATGTCAGCACCATCAAGAGTAAAAAAATTCATAAATTCAATTGTTCTACCAGATTTTAAACCCATATAATCAACTTTCTTTGGTTTATAATCTAACCTTATACTAACAGATTTTATATCAAGTTTTTGAATAAAAATATCTTCATTTGTTTCATTAACGATGAATCTTTCATCTTTGAATTCAAAGAACCGAGTAAGGAAATCGAGTGCATCTTGATCAACTATTAATCTTAATGGGAGAATATATACTTTTAATTGAATTTCAGAAACTGCTAGATATGGAACTGGTTTGACCGTGTCAAGTTGGATATGAACCATACTAGCATTGGATTCCCTTTCTCCAGCATCTCTCATGTATGAAAGAAATTTATTCCAAGTTGAGGTATGAACATTGTCAAAGATTTCTAAATCATTTATTTTAATATCAATTTGATTTAGTATAAGACCATTATCATTGATTGATTGGCGATGATGTTTAGAATATCCAGGAAGACTATCAATAGGATCATTTACTCCAGCAAATATAACAATATCAGCAGTAACATCATGAAGAGATATTTTCATTTTATGCCGTTTACTACGTTTAAGTGCTAACTTTTTCTTTCTTCTTGATGGTAATTCATTTGTTCTTGGCGTTGTGGATCTTGATGTTATAGTACTTGTATCACTCATATCATCATTGAGTTCTCTATTGATAGCACCTCTTAGCATGGCAGGATCACCACCAGCTGGTACTCCAATATAGATTGAATTGAATAATAAATCACCAACTACAGTTTGAATTTCATTAGGATCAGGAGTGGTTAACCGTTCATTCCTTTCGTCATTGTTGGTGAGATGGAACTCATCTGCTGCTATTTCTACTCTTGTGACTGCGTTGTTAATTGTATCACGGGTAAATTCCCAATCATATCCATCGTATAATAACCAATCAACAGCTACTATTCTAGTGGTGATATTTATTTGTGGTTTAGGTTGATGTTGATGTTGGTGTTGGTGTTGGTGTGGGTGGTCAATAGTATCTTGAATAGTTGCAGTTATACTTCTTCTACGACGTGGTGTACTTGTTGATGAAGTAGTACCTGTTGATGTTGAATCAGAATTATTTATATTGGAAGATTCTTTTGAAAAATGATCTTCATTAATATTTATTACTGAATCATACATTGTAGCTCTTTGTTCAAAGCTATCAAGACGAGAATATTGAGATCCATTTCTTGAACTAGATGAGGAGGATAATTGGTCATCTGATAATGAAGACGATAATGATTGTTCTAAACTACTAGAGTTACTTTTAATACGTCCTGCTAATACACTTAAATCTTCTTGTAATAATGGATCAGCTCTTGGATAATCATTTAATGATCCCGACGAACTTGAATTCCATTTCAATCTTGTTGATTGGTCTACATAATAACTTTCTACAAATTCTAAATTTGATGGTAAATCATCATTAATAATATCACTACTCATAGTAGACAAACTTGAAGTATGAGTGAGAAAAGCAGATTCATCAACTTGAGAAAATACATCAATTGAATCAGGAAGTTGAGTATGAAATCTTACACTATCAGTTGCTTCTACAGGAGGTTTAAGTGCATTCATTGTTTGGATTAATACTTGAGTTGAATCAGCACACGATGTTAAGGTAACAGAATCAACTCTAACATCAACCAATGGTTTCTGCTTTTCAGATTGTTTAACTGCCATTTGAAGTGATGATATAGATGCTATTGAAACATACCCTTGTGATAAATAATAGTTGGAAATATCACGTGACACACCTGATTCTAATTTAGCTATATTATCGACTAATAGTAGTGATGATCGTTTAATGCCAATATCAAGAATAATTTCATTATGGGAAATAGTAAAGTCATTAATACTATCTTTAATAATGTATAAAGCTCTTGAAGGAAATCCCAAAGGATTTAATTCAACAACGCAATTATTTAAAAACATGCTGATTTTCATTGAATCATCTTTAATAGTAGCAATTGAATCATCAAGTTTAGGTTCATCTTCATGTAATTCTATAACATTTGTATTATCAAATAATTCTAATAAACGAGTGTGATAATAAATTCCAATATTGTATAAAGATATATCGATAACATCTTTATTTAATTCGACATAAATCATTGGATGGGACTAGAATAGAACGTTAGTAAAAGAGCGATGCCATGGTTATACTTAAGGATTATATATACTTATACTTACTTTATCACTTGCATTGGCATTGTAAATTAATGATATATGAGATTGTGTAGAATCTAAATCTGAGAAATCTCTTGATATAAACAATGTAGTTATTGATAAATGGGAAGCAGATTTAATCAAATTATACTCTATATTACCAAAATCAATGTTAAAAGTACCAAGAGGAGTTGATTTTTTAAATGTAAATTCACAATCTATTTTTGATATATGAATTGATAAAGAAATGAATTGTTCTTCTATACGAACATGTTTAGGGGTGGTGTTAGTGATGGGAATGATAGGGGTAGTGGTAATGATGGTGGTATTGTTAATAAATGCAGTCAAGGTTTTGAAATCTTTTATTAATAAATCAATCAATTGTTGATTCAAATTTACATTTATAGTTGAGATTTCTAATCGATTTAGAATTTTTGTTGAAATATCTTCTGAATCAATTGATTTAAGTTTTGTAGAAAGATTCGAATCGGTGAGTAGTTTTAAATTATTTATTGTAATTGAACCATTGTCAACAATTGTAGAATTAATATTAATCCGAATTGTATTTACATTTAACTTAGTATTTTCAAATGTACTTGGGTAGATAGTAAAGTCAATTGAAGTAGATCCAGTGTTGATAATTCCTTGAATTGCATTTAATTTAGCAGATATTGGCGGCGGTTTTGGTGTTGGTTTTGATGCTGATGACTTTGTAGATATTATAGTGGTCGCTGTTGGTAGTGTTAAATTTAAAAATGGTTCAATCACCTTCTTTATATCAATAATATCATCAAAATGAATATCAATAAATGCTCTATGTGGTAATAATATTGTATTATTCTCTCCTAAATGATATATTAATGTATCTTCTTCTTGATTCTTCTTCAAAAATGAAAATAACTTCTTGTCTGATTTGGTTAATAAAATATCAGAAATTGATAATAGCTGAGTTTTATTAGAGATATTCATATTAACATTTGATATTTCTAGAGTAATTAAATCACATTCAAATTCGCCATTAGGAAGTACTTTTCCAGTTGTTAAATAGAATTGCTTTAAGCTAGCTAATAAGGAAATGGATTGTTTATCATCATGATCCCCTTCATCATTATCATTATCATTATCATTCTTCGTCCCCTTCTCCTTCTCGTTGCCCTTTGTCTTGTCGCCTTCGTTATATACTTCTTTCTCCCTACTTTTCATTGTATTCTCCTCAAATTCATGAACAAAATTTATAACTGCTTTTAAAACATTAGGTAAAGGTCTTGCTGATACTTTAACAACTCCAATATCAATTTTAAAATCTGATTTTAATAATCCTTTAAAAGAAAATTCTACATGATCACACCATAGCAATCTTAATAAACGAATTTCCGGTCGATCTTGAATAACAGACATGGCACTCATATACATTGTACTCGCTTGTTCATGAGAAAAAACCGTACTTTGCATTAAAGAGTTTTGCATATCATGATGTTGAAAACTAGATTGGTAGAGGTTGTGCGTGTCATCAATATGATTATCATGATCATCATGGTCATGCTCATGCTCATGCTCATGCTCATGGTCAATATCTTCCTCCTTATCTTCATCATCACCTTTTGTTAAAATCTCTACATTATAAACTTTTAACCTTCTAATACCACCCTCTGTCACCAACTCCACCTTCTCTACTACAATATCTAACCCCAATTCTTCATCAATTATCAACTTCAAAACTACATTATTCAATTTTAATGATATCTGTGATAAAGCGACTTCTGCAACTCTATTAACAATATTCAAATCACCAAATCCATAACCAATTCCAATATTTGAATCAGCTGAATCGGAATCTGAATCGGAATCGGATTTCTTCCCCTTTTCCTCCAAATCATCCTTCACCTTCCTCCCCCTCCTCCCTTTCTCCCTTTCTTCCTCGCCCTCTACCTCCTTCCTATCTATTAATAAACTCTCTGCCAAATCAGCTGTTGTCCTACTTAATAAATCACTTAAATCTTCTTCATCTAAACTACTCGATGATAATGCTACTGTAAACTCCAAATCACTACCATCAATTTCAACTCTACCTCCTCCACCACCCATCTTAACCTCTAAATTTAACCTCCCTAACTTGCCATTCCTAATAAATACTCCATTAGGTAAATGAAATTTCTCACTATCCAACTCTACATCCCTTAACTTCAAACTTGGTTTAGTACCAACTGAAACATCTAAATTACTTAAATCTAAATTCGAAAATACTTGTAATCTTTGTAATATGTATCGAAAGATACGTTTTTGTATATTCTGAGGTAACCATGAAGAAGACATGAAAGACCAAATCAATCTATTCTAATATGATATCCTATATCTTCTCTATTTTGTTTGATACACTGGTGATGGTGTAATGATCGTTATCTTATCCTGCATGCTTTGCCCATCCCATCCCACCCACCCCAACCCCATGTCACGTGAAAGAAGGAGGTCAGGGCAGCAGGCCAGCCAGCACCAGCCGGCTGGTCGGGAAGCGCTGGCGGAATGTCAGTTGGGAGTTAGTTGTAGACCCAGAGCATATGTATGATTTTGTCACCTAATAATCTTCACATATAAATTAACAAAAAATATCGTCAAGGAGTTACATAATTACCATACTATCCAGCAGACTCTTCACACGTTTTCAAAAAAAAGTTATAGCACCTTCTGTTCACGTCTAGTCTCCCACGACATTACTGATCAAGGCTCTCAGAGGCTTAAATATGATTGATCAGACGGGAAATCTTGTTTTACTCTGGATATGGCCATAACTGGAGGAATTCTTACGTTCATGAAAGTTGAAGGAGCCGTAAAAACGTCACGTGATCTAGAATTGCTCTTGCTCTTCTTTATTTAATGACTTGCTCTACTCTCTTATTAAAATCTATTTAGCATAGTTAATTCCCTACTCGAGACTACCTTTGCAATTACCTTCTTTAGAATGGCTATCTTTAACGCCATCAAATTTTATTTTGTTCCGTCGATCCTGGAACAAATGTCAGCTAAGCAAATAATGTAGACATTTAGATAAAGTATTTAAAATTTAATATATATTTAATTTATATAATTTATGTATAATGTTGGTATATCACTATCTATTTTAATAAATCTATAAAGTTAAAGTTGCAACTTGATACAGGCGAGGAGATGGTTTCAAGTACTAATCTGAAGCAGGTATTTCTTTCTGTTTTACAAGTTTTAAGTTACAATTTCATCTATATCAGTTCGATCATCTCGAAATTAGATGGAATGAATGATTATTAAACAGGTTCCTATTAATCTTGCATAAGAAAGAATGGAACTACTACCTCCTCCATATTCAGTAATATTAAATTACATTTAAACGATTTATAAATTTGTAAAGAATTAATTTTAATATTTATTTTTATATAAAGAGAGAATTTATTATAATTTACATTAATAAAAGGTCCAGCGTCCAACATAAATAGAGATTTATTAGAATTGACATTAATAAATCATTGGGAGAGAGAATGCTTCAATAAGTGATTTTGTAATTACTGTTCTTGTTATTGTTGTTGTTTCTGTTGTTGTTTCTGTTGTTGTTTCTGTTGTTGTTTCTGTTGTTGTTGTTGTTACTGATGATGTTATTATTACTCCCGAAGTAATAGTGGTGTAAGAGGTGATCTCTCTCTTTTCTTTATATTAAAAATTATCTGATTCCTCCTTATTTAATCAAGGTCGAATGCTTCATGACTTGTTTGATTCATACTTTTCTGCTCCCTCCTCTTCCTCATCAGAATCTGATTCTGATACTTCATAAACCTCTGCATAAACTTTAGCTTTATGTGATGCTTTTTCCAACTACCTCTGATTTTGATTCTTTTTCAATATTTAATACCTTATCAATATCTAATACTTCATCACTATCTAATACTTCATCACTATCTAATACTTCGCCACTATCTAATTCTTTGCAGTCAAAACCTAATAATTCATCGAAATCTAATAATTCATCGCTATCGGATTCTTCTTCCTCGCTCATGTCTAATTCAGTATCGTCATATTCATAAATATTTAATTCTGGTTCTTTATCATCAAATCTAACTTTAGGCTTATGTTCAATTAATTTAATTCCAACAGAATCTTCTTCACGGATTAATACAGATTCCTTACCAACAGATTCAAGTTCAAGTCTAGATTCAATTAATTCAATACCAGTAAAATTTTCTTCAACGTTTAATTCAGATTCCTTAACAGTATATTCAAAATCAGGTTTAACTCTAGTAAGTTCAGAGTAAGTGCTAATTCGAACTTGAGAAATATTTACCTTATAATAGTTACCACCAGAATTGTTAAAACCACCTTTCTCTATGAAGATGAAATCAGATCCATATTTTAATTTAAGTTGTTCAAGTTCAATTTGTTTTAACTTCATTTGAAGACGAAGTTTAGTAAAATTTAAAGTAAAAAAGTAAATAGTAAGTAAACCAATAACGTAGGTGAAATGAATATCTTTGCTGTTGGTGGTAATAGAATCAAGATTATTAATAATAGTAGAAGTGAAGGTACGTTCATCATTAATGGTAGAGGAACAGGTACCTTTACTAGTTGTTTCAATAGTAACAGAAGATGGAATAACAATTTTACTATCATTAATTGTCGAAGAACAATCAGGGAATGAAGGACCAAAACAGAATGATCGTTGGTAGTGAAAGATATTTTCATATTCTTGGAGGGTGGCCAAGTGAGCTGATTGATGAGAGGAATATAAATGTGCTGAGATAGCAAAAGCAAGACCAATAAAGTGGGTAATCATCTTTTAACTGTTAATTAATGTGAAAATAAATAAACCCAATTGTTAACCAGAGTTATATTAGAAGAACTGAAAGATGAATAAACAAAGAAGAAGCAAGTGATCCAGGGGGATACTAGTGAATTTATATTTTCAGAAAGTGGCAGTGTTGTAGTGCCATAACAATCGTACCCTCCATAATATTTATTAATTCTAACATAACTTTCTCCAGCATAAGAATGGTTTGTGAATTATTTAAAAGTTATGCGTGATCGACAACTTTTCCCTGCATAAGTTATATTCTGT
>JAJMID010000203.1:0-18581 GCA_030583405.1 Sugiyamaella americana
GTTAGTTGATGAATGCCAGCAGCTGAGGTGCCTTGGGCTTTCCAGTGGTAGCTGATGAATGCCAGCAGCTGATGGGCCTTCGGGCTTTCCGGCGGTAGCTGATGTGACTCCATGGAGGTCGCCTTCTCGTGGCGGAGTTGTTAAGCGTTAGTCTCTGGCTAATTGCGACCGAGAACCTTCTTTATATAAGTTAAATAAACAGTTAGGTAAATAAATAAATAATTAGTTGAAAATTCTTCGAAATACCATTCGTATTAGCTAATCCGAGCGTAGCTCGGAACAATGGGTCCGGGCAGAGCCCGGCCGCCGGAGGCAAGGAGAGTATGTGGAAGGAGAGTTTAACTTGGAGACACTCACCTTATATTCTTAACGACTCACCAAACTTCGTTGTAGATTATAAATAGTAGTCAATTACAAGAACTTGCATGATTCAACAATGAAAAGCACGATCAAAAACCCAATCCATGTTCCTAGATCTGGTAAGTTCGAGTCATGACCGTATTACTCAAGCCAACGGACTCCAATCCGAGCTGAGTTCCTACAGTCCTCCTCAATGCTAACGTTTATTATAGTTTAACATTCTATTTAAGTGTATACCTCCGTCTTGATTATTCTAGACCTTACAAATAGTAGTCCTTTGTCGGCCGATATGGCGGTTCTGGCTTCGATCATGGAAATTGATGGACATTTCATCTCGTATAATCATATTATATAAGTTTAAATAACAATTATATAGTATTATATAGACTAATGACGATACTTACGAAGCTATTTAACATTGATACTAAGACTAAGTAAGCTACTACTACTGTGCTTCACTTCGCTGCCTTACTGTCGCATATCCCAGGAATTGCACTGCCAGTTCACCAGCATCATCAGGTAGAGCCTTACCTTACCTTACTTTACCACCCCCCTCCCGTTCATAGCCACCGCCCTACCCAGATACAGCTAACTAGAAGCGAGCGATTCGAGTTTACTCCCAACCTTCAACGCTCGTACCTGAATCTGGGGGAGCCGCTTCACTTCGACATTATTAAGCGTTGCAGGAAATTTATTTCTCTATTAAATTTCGTACTCGGGTTACATATGAAGGCACGAAATATAAATACATAGAGATATCCCACGAATAAAATTTATGTCTCAGTTTTATAAACTATTTACAAGATATTTATCCACCACACCAAGAACAATGACCTCAGCCAAAGTATCACCAACTCTTGATACAGTTGGATATCAAGTAGCAACCGTTGGAGCAGGATGTTTCTGGGGAGTAGAACATATTTACCGCAAACATTTCGGAAATGGTAAAGGATTGATAGATGCTAAAGTTGGATATTCAGGAGGCCAAACAAGCAATCCAACATATCAACAAGTATGTGCCCATGGTACAGGACATGCTGAAGTTTTACAACTTTCATTTGATCCATCTGTAGTTAGTTATGATACATTAATTGATTTTTTCTTCAGAATGCATGATCCAACTCAATTAAATCGTCAAGGACCAGATGTAGGAAGCCAATATCGTTCAGTTATTTTCACCCACAATGAAGAACAACAACAAACTGCTGAAAAAGTAAAAGAAAGACTTCAAAAGACCTTTTATAAAGACCAAATTGTCACTCTTATTGAACCAATTGAAAACTTCTGGGATGCTGAAACCTATCATCAACTCTATTTAACCAAAAATCCATCTGGTTATGAATGTCCTTCACATTACGTTCGTACTAAACCACAAATCTAATTCTCTTCTTTCCTCCTCACTGTGCCTCCGGCGGCCGGGCTCCGCCCGGACCCGTTGTTCCGAGCTACGCTCGGAATTGTTAAGAACGTATAGTAGTATTTTGAACTTCCGAGCGTAGCTCGGAACAACGGGTCCGGGCAGAGCCCGGCCGCCGGAGGCACAGTGCACGGGTGGGGATGATAGGGGTTAGGTTTTATTGATTGGGGGGACTGGGGCAACTTGGACCATAGCTTGAGTGAGGTACCTTATCAACGGCGGTGATTAGCTGCTATTGCAGCTTTATGTTTTATCCCACATTTTATTATATAAACCCTTAATTTGTCCCTGCAGAAGAAGTGTGTCTTATATTTAAATATACGATTTTAGATTGTTTTGTGCTTTGTTCCTTTTCTCTCCTTATAAATGACTGCTGGTATATCGGGTTACGCGGTTTATGCGTTTGATGTTCTTGTAGCTCGTCTAGAGGGGAGAGCTCCTTTTACTTTAGCTCAGTGTTTGGCAGCTGTTCCTGGTGGGCAAGTCTTTTCTGGTAGATCTCCTTTATTTGTTACTTGGAATACTGTTGAAGATGATGATGAGGTTAGTTTAAGAGGTTGTATTGGTACTTTTGAAGATCAATCTTTGGAATCTGGTATTAAAACTTATTCTCTTACTGCTGCTTTAGAAGATCCCAGATTTCGTCCTATTAGACTTAAAGAATTATCTAAGTTGGAGTGTGGCGTCACTATTTTAAGTGATTTTGAAGCTGCTTCTGATCCTTATGATTGGGAAATTGGGGTTCATGGTATTAAAGCTTCTTTTACTCATCGTGGTAGACGTACAAGTGCTACTTTTTTACCTGATGTTGCTGTTGAGCAAAAGTGGGATAAGGAAACTACTTTGGAATATTTATCTAGAAAGGCAAATGCTCATGCTGATTCAGATATTAGTTTAACTCGTTATAAAGGTAATAAATCTAGTGTTCGATATGATGATTATTTACAAATCATCAAAAAAATATCTGATAAGAAATAGAAATCATTTAGTCAGCAAATGGGGGATAAGGGATATACTAATAGATGATTACGTATATAACTAGAATAATTAATTTTAAATAAATATATTTTTTGTCTATAATGAAGGGAGGTATATAAATAATTACTAGCTTTTAATTCATTTCTTTTCGGTTGCTCTATAAACACATTGTCCAAGTTTATAAACTTGTTTAATGTTTCCTTTATTATCTAAGATGGTTAAATCAGCATCTGATTGTGACTTAAGAGTTCCTTTACGACCATAAACTCCAATTACTTTAGCTGGATGAGTGGTAACAGTTTTTAATGCAGTTTCAATTGGAATTTGTGCCCAATCCATGAGATTACGAAGACAGGTATCTAATTCAACCCCACTGCCAGCAATTGTATTTGTACCATTAAGGAATAATTTAAGATCATCTTTTACAATTGATTGTTTTCCCCATGTATAAGTACCAGAGGGTAAACCCATTGGAAACATTGCATCAGTTACAAGACAACATCCTTCTGGATGTGCATGATAAGCAACTGCTACTCCACTACGATGAACATGAATACCATCAACAATGATACCATAATATGGTTTAATAAGTTCTGATTCTGAAGTTGATAAATCTTTATTTGGTGCACCAAGTAATCCAAACAAACCTGGTTCTCTATGATGTGGTTGAGTCATGGCATTATAAACATGAGTAACCATTTTAGCACCAAGATTGACTGCTTTACAACCACCATCATAATCTAAAACACTATGGCCTAAAGAGACTGTAATACCTCTTTTTGTTAAATCGCTGATAGATTCCATAACACCATCTTGTTCAGCAGCTACAGTAATAATAGCAGCACCATCAAGATTCTCGGAACCATAAACTTCCTCGAAACTTTTAATATGATTTGGTGCAGTAATAATAGCATCAAGAGGATGACAACCTGGTTTCTTGGGACTTAAAAATGGTCCTTCTAAATGGTAGCCTAAACTTTCTGCACCATTTACAATTCTTTTTGGTTTTAATGATGGTAATACTTTTTTATAAACATGTGGATAGGTAGATGGCAAAGTAGGACAATAAGAAGTAACACCAGTTTTTAATAATTGTCTTGAAATGTATGAAACACCATCTTCAAATGCTTTGGTTGAACCATCACCATAGTTTACATCAGAGAAATCTAAACCAAATGCACCATTAAGTTGAGCATCAATGAAACCTGGGGAAAGAATGTCACCATTTAAATCAATAGTAGTAATATCATTATAAGAAGAAATGTCAATTTCATTATCTTCTCCTACAGATGATTTAATAATTACTCCTAATTCAACATCAACCCATAATTCACTATTAGGATATAATTTACCATCATTACATAAAGTAGCATTAATGAATTTTATTACTGGAGCAGTAACAGATGCTAAGAATTTATCTTCTTGAGAAAAGATAGAACTAGGTGAACTAGGTGAAATAGGAGAATCTTCAAAATCAGAAGTATAAGGAGTTGAAGTATTAAGTCTAGGCATTATGAGGTATGAATATGAGGTTTTGAATATGAATGCTTCTAAGATAATATGCTATAAATGAGTTAATATGAGAGTTGTTTTTTTACCAATATAGATTAGCTTCAAACTCTTGATTATTAACCTTTTCCGGGGTACTGTTTTGTGGGTATTGTTAATATTATATTTATTTGAAATTTTATAATTTATTATGGCGCTTCGTCATTTACATATATATATTAATACTTCCTACACAAAATTCGGTATAAACGGTAACGGTACAGTAACATTAAGTTTATTTTTCTCTAGTTTCTTTTTTCTTTCTACTACTAACCAGATTTAAAATCAATCCACAGGGGTTCAGAAAACTACTTTCCCTTAATATATGGTTGTTACAATGAAGGAAATGGAGAGCGTAAAGAGAAAGGATATGATCGACCGAAAATGGCTATCAAACGGGCTATATGCATCGATTGATAAGAATAAGGCACGGATAGAAGCAGCGATAAGGAAGCAACGGGATAAAGGTTTTTAAGTAATTAACAAGAATTTTACAAAACTTGAGCTAAATAATTATATTTTACTATTATAAGCTTGATATTTATATAACTTTTATGAGCAAAAACTAAACAATAACCACACAAGAACCAATTTAACATTACTCCTGGGGTTAGGAGAACCGTTGGATGTTACATAATTACATCAAGCTATGCGGTTATAAAATTTTTCCGGCGGCAGCCATGTTACACTAACTGTAAAGATTTCCAACGTTACATTAGAACATGAGCAAAGATGAAGGGTAGGATACCTGAAACAGACAACCCAACCTAAGCAGAACTAGAACTTTAAGAATGGATAAACGGTAGTATTAGAAAATGTGGAGAAGATGAATGTTGAGTAGATGCAATGAAATCGATGTTGAACACCAACACCCAAGAGAGATGAGACCTTAACCTCATCAAACCATCACCATCTCATTAGCAACTTAATTATATAAAATCACATCAATAAAGAAACCTTCAAGATCGAATCCACACGTGTTCGCTAACAATACCATAGTAGGTTAGATTAATACAAAACGAATAAATAAAAGGCGTTGTACAAACTTAACTACTAACCGATATGGTTAAATTCCGAGGAGAATGGGGACGTTAGCCTCCGGCGGCCGGGCGCTGCCCGGACCCGTTGTTCCTCGCTAAGCGAGGAATTAGATACGCATAGCCTTACTGCTATTTTACCGAAAATTGGTAAGGCTATGTGAGAGATAACGGCGGCGGACGGAAGAAAGTATGGGGTATAACTAGAGCATAGGTTACGGAACAAGTGAGATTAGATGGACCTGAGCCTGCTGTGCAGTATATAGCCTATTTACTGCGTTAGTGGTCTGTCTTTTAACGGTTCAAGTTGCGTAGAGGGATGACGGAGATGGTGGCGGTAGCTTAAGTCCTGAGCTTAGATAACGTGATGCTCTTAGACTGGGGGATCGATGAGATGGTGGTGGTCAGTGCTTAGTGCGGCCAGAGTAGCTTAAAGGTAGCCGCAGGTTGTACCGCCGCGCATGACCCCAGACAGAGGTATGTAGGTAATGGCGGTAGTCTTTTAAGTCCTCACGATATACAACCCAAAGGCATAAACGAGGAGAATAGAGCATCAGGTAAATGAGGGTGAGTAGAAATTCCTCGCCTGCGAGGAACAACGGGTCCGGGCAGCGCCCGGCCGCCGGAGGCAATGCTAACGTTGGATTATAGAGGACAAGATGGATTTTGAGTTTTCCGATCAACTACCTGTTCAATTAACAGAGTTAGGGAAAGCAATTGGTCAGATGTTTATGGTTGGATTTAGTGGAGATGTAGTTACAGATGAAATTAGAGAATTGATAACGAAGTATCATATAGGATCTATAATTTTAAGTGCAAAGAATTTAGCAGATGCTGAAACAACTAGGAGTTTGATATTAGAATTACAGCAAATAGCCCATAATGCAGGACATGAACATCCATTGCTGATTGCAATTGATCAGGAGAATGGAATGTTGAATAATTTACATGATGAGGAGCATTTAAGTCAATTTCCAGGTCCTATGGCAATAGTGGCAACGAAGTCAGTGGGATTAGCAAGACAAGTAGCACAAGCAACTGGAAGTCAATTAAAGGCAGTTGGGGTGAATTGGATTTTGGGTCCTGTGTTGGATGTATTGACGAATTCAACTAATAGGTTGTTGGGAGTTAGAACAATGGGTGATGATGCTCAGGAAGTTACAAGATTTGGGTTGGCGTTCATGGAAGGATATGAATCTTCGGGAATTTGCCAATGTGGGAAACATTTTCCTGGATATGGTAATGCTACGGTTGATTCAACAGTTAGTTTACCAGTTGTTCCTGAATCAATAGAACAATTGGAAACATCGTCATTGATTCCATTTAGACAAGCAGTAAAATCCAATATCGATAGTATTATGGTTGGGGGATGCGCATTACCAAAAATTGCAATGAATGAAATGCATGCTTGTTTATCAGAAAGAGTTGTTAAGGAGTTACTAAGGGAGGAAATGGGATTTGATGGAGTTATCGTTAGTGAATGCTTAGAATTAGAAGCATTATATGAAAATGTAGGAGTAAGACAAGGAGCAGTAATGGCAGCTATAGCGGGATGTGATGTTATACTTGTATGTTCATCATACAGATTACAAATTGAAGCAATTAGTGGTATATTTGGAGCGGTTCAAAGTGGTATTTTAGAAGATGAAGCAATTTATCAAGCCGCTAAACGTGTTGATAAATTAAAACGAAAACATCTATCGTGGCAAGAAGCATTAAATCCAAAACCATTATCATATCTTAAAGAGATGAAGAAACAGAATTTAGCATTATCAAAGGCAGCTTATCAACAATCAGTTACTCTTGTACGAGATCATTTAAAATGTATTCCGTTATCTAAATCAATTGAACCAGATAGTGACATAGTATTATTAACACCATTAGTAACACCATTAATATCAACAAGACATTATAAACATCAAGATCATTTATTATTAGGAGAAACAGTATTTCAAGAATTTGGTAAATCATTAGCAAAACTTCATTCTGGTAAAGTATTACATGCTAGTTATACAGCTAATGGAGTTATTAGTATGCATGATCAATTAATAGAAAGAGCTAAAGCAGTAATTATAATCACTACTGATGCCCATAGAAATATGTATCAAGTTGGATTTACCAAACATGTTGGAATTATTTGTTCCCAACAAAGGAAACCAGTAATAGCAATAGCAGCATCATCACCATATGATTTAGCATTAGATAGACAAATTGGAACTTATATATGTTTATATGAATTTACGTATGAAGCATTAGATACAACTGCTAAGGTATTATTTGGATTATTGCCTGCTAAGGGTCACTTTCCCGGATCAGGATTATACCAACGTACTCAAGATTTACAAACAAATGGTAATACAAGAACAAGAAATAAATGGTTAGTTGAAAAATGGAGTTATGAAAGAGATTTGAAAAGATTAAAAACATTATGGGAAAATTGTTTTCCTGATCGAAGATTAGGACCAGGACTAAGCAATGCATTTCAATTACTACTTAATACAACGTTAGGAGGAGGACAACAACAACATTTTATAGTACGAAATTCATCTACCAATAATCTATATGGATTTTGTGGTACATGGGTTTATGAACAGCAAAGAATAGGGTGTATAGCTATGATATTTGTAGAACCATCCCGTAGAGGGATGTCAATTGGCCGTAGTTTACACGATAGAGCATTAAAATATCTTATAAGAGAACGGAATGTAAATGTAGTTAAAATAGGATGTTCTATACCATCATTTTTTCATGGAATGCCAACCAACAATTATATGTCATTAATGAAATGGTTTCAAGAAGCAGGATGGATAATGGATAGTACAACAGTTCATACAATAGTTGAAAAAGTTGGTGATAATGGATTATCACTTATAGGAAATGCCGGTACAAATACCAGTAATAATACAGCAATAGGTAGTATTAGTCCTGCTAGTACTACCACCACCGCCACCACCGGTACAGGAAATAGTATACTTTCAGATAACAATGCAGTAACATCATTATCAACAATGTTATTAACATCACTTTCCGAATGGTCACCATCCAAACCACTTATTCGACAATTAGAAGTAATAGGAATTAAATTTGATATATGTCTTAATGAAGATAGATTTTCAGAAATAATAGCACTTATTAACAAGCATTATAATCATGTAGAAGGACTCAGCCAATTATATCGAGAAGCACTCTCAGCAGGTGATTCAAAAATAATAGTAGCACTTGATCCAACAACGAAATCAGTAGTAGGAAGCATCATTCTATTCACCCGTGGCAGTACAATAGCAGGCTACATGCCATGGATCCTAGAATTCGAAGATGCTCGAGTAGGAGGCCTTTGTGGATTAATAATAGAACCACAATACAATACCGATCTCGCCAATGTCTTCACCTGTGGATTAGTCGGATGTGGCGTAAGACAATTCAAACTCCAAGGATTCGAACGTTGTGTAATCGATCGTGTCACCGGACCCGAAATCAAAGGATATATGGAAAATGGATTCTACATTTGGAGATCCTATCTCCAAATAACCAACCCTTCTCAATCTTTTGTAATCTAATCTACCCCTTCCCCACTCCCTCCACAAGCCTCCGGCGGCCGGGCTCTGCCCGGACCCGTTGTCCGCGCTCCGCGCGGAAAGAATATATTTACACTCTCGCTTCTCCCCGCCGGCGTAAAATTTCCGAGCGGAGCGAGTAACAACGGGTCCGCGCAGAGCCCTGCCGCCGGAGGCTTGTGGGGGAGGGGAGCAGCGGGGAGGAGAAAGTCGGAAGTTGTTAATTCCGATAGTCGACGAACCCTAACCTTATGTATTATTGGTTACTTAATTTTGAAGGTTACATTCGCTAATGTTACATTCGGTGGAAATTAGTTTGGGAGGAGAGAGATAACAAGGTTTCGGTGCATGTTTCTTGTCTATTTAATCGAAATTTACTTAAGTATGTACATAATGGTGGTGGTGGTGATGGCGGTGATGGCGGTGATGGTAAGTAGCTTTTAGGGTTGATTAGTTTATTAATTGAATTGTTTTTATGTTCTTATCTTTACGATGAAATATCTATTTTATTATTGCTGTTATTATATATTGTTATATATTTTCTCCGGTCTTATGGATTGGATTAGTTTGGTTTAGAGTAGAGTAACTAGGTGTTGAAGCAAGTAAAGAGTGTGAGCTGCTGATTAAACTGTGCCTTCTTGTTCTGCCTGCACTTTCTCTTTATGTAGGCGGGTAGATGGTGACGGATAATGGTGTTACATTAATTTAAATTATCCGCTTAAGCGGTTAGGATCGTGTTATACTGTGAACCTTCAATTGTTAGTTCCGAATTCTAATTGTATATTACCATTGTAGCTTGTTGTATTTTTAATAACGTAACTTTGTTTGTTTATTACAAATATGAAATATCAAATCTAAGACTATCTCGTGTTACAAATTACCATCTTATAATCCCTCTACTCCATCTACTACTCCTTCTACTCCCCTCCTCCCTTACTTCCCCATATTAATCTCCACATTTCGTAGTGTAACGTTGTGAATTCCTTACCCTTACTTTCGCACTCCAGAAATGACACCCTAAAACCGTTAACCCCCATTAACCCCATGAAATGTAAGTCAACCACATCGGATCCCATCCTTTCTCGACTAAACTGCATAGTTGGGTGGTAAATCAATCACCGTGCAGTGTAACACTGCCAAACCGTCTTCCATAAAACCATGGCTATAACTGATAGTTAAGTTTTAAGTACAAGAATGTATATATTGAAATAGAGACAGATAACCTAATTGCATTAAACGGCAAAGCGTCTATGTATAGTACAACGGTACAACCTTGATTAGGAGTCCTTCTGTCACGGTATATCGATAGTTATCGTAACAATATGTAAGAGTGTAACTATGTAATCGCACTGGCGTCTCATTCATCCACTTTGCCTTGGCTACCAATTTAGCACTCCTCTTATATCCCCCTAACCTCTATTTCTCCTCCACCTTACTACTCTCCCTCTCTCAGAGATCTCTCTCTCCATATTCCTCAGCCTACCACTGCTATTATTTTCTTTTTCAATAAACAATTTTTTCGGTAGCCCTTACCTTAATCTACTATCATCCAATATCTGAGGTAGTGGTAACAGTAAAAATAGAGTGTAGTATTTCTGGTTATAATCCTTTTACCACCACACAAAAATAAACAATAAAATCCTGAAACGCGTGAATGATACTTTTACTATATAATTCTTTAATTAATATATATAAGACGTAATGTTTAGAGAAAAAATAAGCATACTTAGTTAACCCGATAATATAAAATTACAGTTAATTCTAACAGTATTAATTAAGAACATTCGTTGATAAAAGTATATTTTACGCAGTTTGTTCAGTAAATAGTGGATTTCTTTGATTATAAATATTCAGTATTTTAAAACGACAACTGCAACTGTTACTATTATTGTATTCAACCTCTCTTACTCAGCCTTTAGTTAATATTTAATAATCTCAGCAAATCAAATCATCCCAGCAAATCATCTCCAAACTCTTATTTTCACCTCGTTTCCCAATCCCGACCACCCTTCTCATGCCTCTTATTTCTTCACCAGATGATGTTCGTATCATCCCTTCTTCTCCTGAAGATTCGATCTCATCTCCTGCTTCAGTAATCAGCACTGCTCCTTCATCAGCAGTTTTCCTATCTCCTCCAGAATCTCCAGAACCAAATGATCCAAGAATTAATAGTAAAATGATTACAACTGCAACTACAAGAATAATAAAAGAGAATAATGATAATGATGATGATGATGTTGATGACCTTGATAACGACCTCGATGATGATCTCGACAATGACGATATGACAATCACCTCCACAAACACATTCACCTATCATTACAAGAATTTCATTTCTTCTTATAATATTTATTCATTAAATGAAATTATTAATAAAGCATCTGATCATTTAAAAGATATTTTAAGTCGAGATTATCATACCCCAACCATGATACCAACATGTATGTCCACTTTACCAACTGGTGATGAAAGAGGAACATACCTCTCTGTTGATTTAGGAGGGTCAACATTTAGAGTAGCATTTGTAAAGTTAAATGGTAAAGAACATGAAAATGAAGTAATTTATATGTCTAGTGTATTAGTACCAGATGAAATTAAACAAAGTACAGGTAAAGAGTTCTTCTTATGGATGGCAAAACAAGTACAGAAGGGTGTTAACGAAGTTATTAAAGAACCTTCATCTTCTCCACTTAAAATGGGTATTTCATGGAGTTTCCCATTTATTCAAACATCAATGAATACTGCTTTTATTGAAAAAATGGGTAAAGGATATTCAGTAGCTGATGAAATATCAAGTTGGAATCTTGGTGAAGCATTTGAAGAAGCATTTCAAGAATTAAATCTCAACATCAAAGTTCAAGCAATTGTTAATGATGGTAGTGCAGTTATGATATCAAGAGCATATGTTGACAATTCAACCAAATTATCACTTATTTTAGGAACTGGTATCAATGCAGGAGTTATGATTCCATCACAATTAATCGGATCAGCTAAACTCCAGTCATTAATTAACAAGCATGAATCAAATTACATGATCAACACTGAAATATCAATGATTAATGATATAGTTATCCCCGACACTATCTGGGATATTGAACTTGATGCAGCAGTTGAAAGACCAGGATTCCAACCGTTAGAAACCAAAGTGTCTGGTAGATACATTGGGGAGATCTCCAGATTAATTATCAGAGACATGGTACTTAACAATAATCTCTGTGGAGGAATTCTTCCTGATAAATTCAACATTCCATACAGTCTTGAAAGCTCCCTCATGTCTGATTGTGAAGAACTATATCGCAACAACCGACTCGATCTTTCCAAAGAACTATTCACCAAACAACACGCGCATCCAACACTAGGAGATTCTGATATGAAACGAATTTGTGAAATTTTTGTAGCAGTTTCCAATAGATCAGCAGCATTTACAGCATCAGTATTAGTAGCATTATCAGATATTCTTCATAAAGCATCACCATCCACCTCCACCACCATATCACAATATACAATTGCCTATACAGGAACCGTTATAGAGAAATACCCATTCTTCCGCTCACGTTGCCAACAATATCTCGATACATTAACCTCAACAAGAGGAATTCAATTAAGATTAGAATCAACACAAAACGGATCCATATTTGGACCAGTTATTGCTGCTGCAATGCAATAATTAACCATTAATTAATGAAATCTAATGATAAATATATAAATATGTACAGTAAAATAAACATAGATCTTATGAACCACCCCCTCACGCTCCACTCTCCTCGACACGCCTCCGGCGGCCGGGCTCCACCCGGACCCGTTGTTCCGAGCTGCGCTCGGAGTTCGCTCGGAGTTCTTATACGTACTACTTTACGATCTTTTCATTCCGAGCAGAGCTCGGAACAACGGGTCCGGGCGGAGCCCGGCCGCCGGAGGCGTGTGGAGGAGGGGAGAGAGAAAGGGCCGTTAATATTAATCTACGTTATAAAAAAGACATTAGAGAGGGGGATAGGGCGTATATAAGTTAAGAATACACTTCAAGTAAGTGACTTGCTAAAACCCAAGATGCAATAAGGATAACTACACAAAATACTTTCTGGCGCGCTGAAAATCCTTGTTGCTGTTCATCAGCAGGAGTGGTTGTATTGATGGTGGTTTTAGATATGTTCGTAGTGGGTGGTTTGGTGGTTGATTTAGGAGTTGGGTTTAATGCTTCTTGTGCTTGTTTCTGTGCTATTTCTATCTTTGATTGTTGGGCGATTTCTGGGAAATGAATATTGTATTGTGCGTTATATTTGATATTCCATAGACGAGATTCTTTTGCTAATTTTTTTCTATAATCTTCAGTTGAAGTGATGGAACCAGCAGTAGATTCTTCAGAACACATAAAACTTAATAAACCAGTTAAAATAGTACTCACAGACCAAGCAGGGTTCCAACTTTTAGGATGATAATCTGATATTGACAAACATAATCTTGTATTTGTTTTAAATCTACCGCTAGGAGTCATCATACGAATAGCTGGAGGTTTAAAAGGATAGTCAGCTGGAAATACAAGAGTTCCATGATATTGACCACCATCATAAGGGGTATCCGGAGGTCCAGTAATAAGATAATGCCATCTAAATATTTAGTTAGTACGAATCACGTTGCCTCCGGCGGGCGGGCGTTGCCCGGACCCGTTGTTCCTCGCTTCGCGAGGATTACCAGGGATCAGGATCAAGATTATTCCTCGCGTAGCGAGGAACAACGGGTCCGGGCAGCGCCCGGCCGCCGGAGGCAAGCCGGGTAGGGGATAAGGTGATGGTTACTTACTCTAAAATATTGGTTTCACTTGGAAGTGCTTCAATATATTGTGTAGGATTTTCTTGAATTAATTTGTATTCTCTTGTTAACTTGAAAATATAGTTAGTGGAATGACACAAGGTGTTTGAGAAAAAATGAGGTTACTTACTCTTTTATGCGCTGCTTTGGTAGCCATTTTTTTGTATTCTATAAATAATTTTATTATTAAAGTATCTGAGTGTTGTTATTTGATTAAGTTTAATATCAGTTGAAGTCTATAATTTGTACTGTCGTTGTGGTGGTTGTTACTGAACAGGTAGGTTGTAGGCTGGGCCAAGCTGAAGGTATTAACTGTCTGTTAAGTGCTATTCCAACAGTCTATAACTCCTGTAGGTGTAAAGTTATGCTGAAACGGGGCAAGTTACATTACGGCAACGGTAGATAAACTTGTTAGTGACTAGCAGTTGGGCAGCGTTGGGTAATGAAATTCCTAACCCTGGTCGAACTCAGGTTGGGATATTCTCGCAGAATGTGGAAAAAAACACCACTGGCTCGGGAGTAAGTGAGGAACGGAATTCAGAATCGCAAAAAGGTAAACAATCGGAATGAAGTTACTATAGTTAGTGTTTGCCTTTAGGATTTACTTTCATATTCGGTAAGTCCATATGAATAGCCGCTAGGGATAGTTAATGTTAATGTTAATAATATTGATCGTCAAGGTTGGATCAAGAGTTAGAAAGATATATTAATGAACCATATCATTCTTATAGTCAGTGCCATTGTAACTTATTCTAATTATCAACATCGATTCTTTATCTAAGAAGAAGAATCAACCAACTACTCACCTCTTATCTTACTTGCTATCCAATATCTAGTCATTTAATCCCGTCGTGCCTGCATACTCCTGCATGCAACTTTATTTCCCGTCATCGCATAGCTGCCTCTACTCCACATTCTTAACGGTTAATGTACATATAAACACCTTCTATTTACAATAAATTAAAATACTTTTTTATATATAATTCATAAACCTGTGTTAATCACTCTCCTCTTAGTTAACTCTCTAATTGAATCATATAGCAAACAAACTTTTGACTGAGTTTATGCATATTATCCTAAAACAGTATCTGAGGAGAAGTGGGACGATATAATAATGTCTAAGTTAATGGCAAACTCTTGAAAGAAAACAATTGGGTTTTGTTTGTTAGTTTTGAGTTAGGATTGGTTGAAAATTTTTCTAAACTTTTTTATCATTTAGAATTTATCTATATATATAACCATCTTTGGGTATTGCTTCATTACAAGATCTTATCACTATCTAACAGAATTAAATATACACGTTTAGAAAGATAAATATCATTCCAGTGAATTTTAGAAATGGTTATTGAAAGCAATTTTTGGATTGACTTCCTTATGGGAGGTGTCTCTGCTGCTGTTGCTAAAACTGCTGCTGCTCCTATTGAAAGAGTAAAACTATTAATTCAAAATCAAGATGAAATGATTAAGCAAGGACGTCTTTCTCGGAAATATGATGGTATTATGGAATGCTTCCGACGTACTGCTAAAACTGAAGGAGTTGCTTCATTTTGGAGAGGTAATACTGCTAATGTTATTCGTTATTTCCCCACTCAAGCTCTTAATTTTGCTTTCCGTGATAAATTTAAAGCTATGTTTGGTTTTAAAAAATCTGAAGGATACTGGACCTGGTTTGCTGGTAATTTAGCATCGGGTGCTGGTGCTGGTGCAACTTCTTTATTATTTGTTTATTCATTAGATTATGCAAGAACTAGATTGGCTAATGATGCAAAAGCTGCTGTTAAAGGTTCTAAAGGTGATCGTGAATTTAGTGGTTTGATTGATGTATACAAAAAGACTTTAAAAACTGATGGTATTGTTGGATTATATCGTGGTTTTGGTCCATCTGTTATTGGTATTATCTTCTACCGTGGTCTTTACTTTGGTCTTTATGATTCATTCAAACCTGTTGTACTTGTTGGTGCACTTGAAGGTAGTTTCTTAGCTTCATTTTTCCTTGGTTGGGTTATTACTACTGGGGCTTCTACTGCTTCTTATCCGTTAGATACTGTTCGTCGTAGAATGATGATGACATCGGGACAAGCTGTTAAGTATAAATCATCTTTTGATGCATTTAATAAGATTGTTGCTGCTGAAGGTTTCCTCTCATTATTCAAAGGATGTGGTGCAAACATTCTCAGGGCCGTCGCTGGTGCTGGTGTTCTTGCCCTTTATGATCAACTTCAACTTATTGTATTTGGAAAGAAATTCAAATAGATAGTTTCTCTATTTACCTTATAAACAATATATCCTCTAGTCAAACTGCCTCCGGCGGCCGGGCTCTGCCCGGACCCGTTGTCCTCGCGAAAGGAGGAATTTCTATGTAATCTTATATTAATTTAATAGTGATATTTTTTTTATATAAATAGAGAATTTATTAGAATTTACATTAATAAAGTTACAACATAAATGGAGATTTACTAGAATTGCCATTAATAAATCATTGAGAGCGTGAATGATTCAAATAACTCTGTTATTATGCTACTGCTGTTGTTATTGCACTTTAAGTAATGGTTGTTGTAAGAAGTGAATCAGGTTATATGTGATTCCTCATTATTTATAGTTCATCAAGGTCGAATGTTCCATGACTATTTGATTCCTACATTTCCGATTCTTCATCAGTATCTGATCCTTAATCATAATCTAATTCTACTTCTGATAATTCATAGCTTTCCATGTAAGCTTTACTTCTACCTTTCACCCTTCCAACCGTCTCTGAATATGATTCTACACCCCTATCTAATACTTTATCAAAACCTGATCCCGAATCATACTCGAATCCTTCAACTTCTCTCTTGTATCGTTTATCTCGATGTCTATCTGAGAGATCAACCTCTAATTCTGATACATCTTCATATTCTAATTCTTCACTTCCTCTCTTGTATCGTTTATATTCATTTGTATCTGGGAGTTCAATCTCTAATCCTTCATCATAATCTGATCCTTCATCATAATCTTCTTCATCATAATCTGATCCTTCATCGTATTCTAATTCTTCGTCTTCACTCATGTATCTTTCATCTTGAACTGTATCTGATACTTCAATCATCTCTAGTGTTGATTCTCTATCACCAGCTATTAATTTACGAAGAGCTGATTCTAGAGGTGATTCTTCATCAGAATCTGATTCCGAACTATAGCTGAATCCTTCCTCTTCTCTCCTATCTCGTTTATCTCGAATTGTATCTGCGAGTTCAATCTCTAATTCTGATTCTTCATCATAATCTGATCCTGAATCATGTTCTAATTCTTCATCTTCTATCTTGTATCGTTTATCTTGAATTCTATCTGAGAGTTCAATCTCTAATCCTTCATCATAATCTTCTTCATCATATTCTGCATATTCTAATTCTTCATCTCCTCTCTTGTATCGTTTATTTCGATGTCTGAGTTCAATCTCTGATCCTTCATCATAATCTCCTTCATCATAATCTCCTTCACCATAATCTCCTTCATCATAATCTCCTTCATCATAATCTCCTTCATCATATTCTAATTCTTCATCTTCTCTCATGTATCGTTTATCTTGAATTCTATCTGAGAGTTCAATCTCTAATCCTTCATCATAATCTTCTTCATCATAATCTGATCCTTTATCATATTCTAATTCTTCGTCTTCACTCATGTATCTTTCATCTTGAACTGTATCTGATACTTCAATCATCTCTGGTGTTGATTCTCTATCACCAGCTGATATTTTACGAAGAGCTGATTCTAAAGGTGATTCTTCATCAGAATCTGATTCCGAACTATAGCTGAATCCTTCCTCTTCTCTCCTATCTCGTTTATCTCGAATTGTATCTGAGAGTTCAGCATCATAATCTGATCCTTCATCATAATCTGATCCTGAATCATATTCTAATTCTTCATCTTCTCTCATGTATCGTTTATCTTGAACTGTATCTGAAAGTTCAATCTCTAATTCTGATCCTGAATCATAATCTGATCCTGAATCATATTCTAATTCGTCTTCTTCCATCATATCTACATCATCTTCATCTGTATCTAATACTTTTTCAGCTATATCTGAATCTGATTTTTCATACATATTTAATTCTTCATCAAAATCTGATCCTGAATCATAATCTAATTCTACTTCTGATAATTCATAACTTTCCATGTAAACTTTAGCTCTACCCCTCGTCTTTTCATCCATCTCTGGATCTGATTCTTCATCCATATTTGGTTCTTCATCGAAATCTGATCCTGAATCGTATTCTGATTCTTCATCTTCATCTAAGAAGATGCAGAATTCATTTTGAACTCTATCTGATTCATCTTCAACCATCTCAGAATCTAATCCTTCATCAAACCCTGCTCCCATCTCATAATGAATCATCTCAGAATCAAAGCCTTCTCCCATCTCATGATCTAATTCACCATCTGACTCTTTATCTTCGGTCATAACTACATCATCTTCAGTTGTATCTAATACTGCATCAACCATCTCGGAATCTGATTCTTCACCTTCTGACCCTTTATCTTCGGTCATATCTACGTCATCTATAGTCGTATCTAATACTGCTTCAACCATCTCTGAATCTGATTCTTCATCAATAACCATTAATTCGCCGATATCTGATTCTTCGTCGATATCTGGCCATTCATCACTATCTGATGATTCATCACTACCTGATTCTTCATCGCTACCTGATCCTTCATCACTACCTGATTCTTCGTCACTACCTGATCCTTCATCAATAAGTAATAATTCACCAGTATCTGGTTTTCCATCACCATCTGGTTCTCCATCAATTGCTAATAATTCGCCGATATCTGATTCTTCGTCGATATCTGGCCATTCATCACTATCTGATGATTCTTCATCACTACCTGATCCTTCAT
>JAJMID010000204.1:0-18487 GCA_030583405.1 Sugiyamaella americana
CGGGCGGAGCCCGGCCGCCGGAGGCATGTGCACGGTACTGTGATTATATTCTTTTATAAGGATGTTTACATGATGGGTTAGGAATCTAAAAAATATACTACCAAGTGAAATATTGTCGATGGTAGTATTGTTAATTGTAAACAAACGAGTTTTCAATTGAATTGAAATGCCAGAAGTAAATCAAACTCGTCAAACGCAGAATGTGTATGTTTTGGATGCCTACGGCGGCCGGGCGCTGCCCGGACCCGTTGTTCCTCGCTACGCGAGGATGAATATTAACTTAGGCGTCTAGTGGCACGTTTGAAGCAGCTTATTATGCTTTATACAAGATTTCCCAATTAGATTCTCCGGATGATATTAATAATGATCATATTGTAAATGCAGTAGCGGGGTTTCTGGATTCTCATATGTCAATGTTACAGAAATGCTATTCTCCTTATAAAAAACCTTCTGCGGAATCAAAGACCAGGTTTGAGGATTCAAAAACCGTCATTTTTAAAGAATCAACTATTACAATCGCTTTGATTGATGTGAAATTAAAAGATGAAGCTTTGAAATTAAGTAAATTATTAGAGATTGAAGAGATTGAAGCATTGAAAATTGTACTTCAAATCGATAGTAAAGGTATTAGCGATAAAGATTTACGATTTGAATATTGCATACGACATTTTCTTAGCGAAAGACGGTACTTGGTTAAGTTGGTGAACTTATTATTTAAATTACGTACATATGAAGATCAGCTAGATAAATCATTGCTGATTGAAGATTCTCTATCAACAACGACAGATGAAACCATCAAGCCAATTCGATGGAGGAAATATTCAACAGAGATTCTAGTACAAGAAGATTTCTATGAAATGTTAATACAGCAGATTTCAGATAATTTCACCAGCATAAACATCACACCCAACGATGAATTAGTAAAGTTAGAAGTAAGTCTTCTCCCACTCTCCGAGCGTAGCTCGGAAACAACGGGTCCGGGCGGAGCCCGGCCGCCGGAGGCTTGTCCTAACAAAGATCTAGACATCATTATGGCACTTGGAATTAATGGATGTTTGTTTCACTTCGGTTTGTAGTTTAATGTCTTTGGATGTTAGTAATTCATTGGTGGTGAAATGGTTAGATGTTATTGAGAAGAGTAGGTTCTTTTCTGAAGATGTTGAAAAGTTTTCTGAACAAGTGAGAATGAATGTTTACGGATTAGGGTTGTTGATAAGTGTGTCGTTTTTGAATGATCAGGAGTTTGAAGTGAGGGAGGATGGTGTTAGTGGAAGGTCGTATCTGAAGGATGTGGATACGTTAATACGGGTTCATGAGGTGATTAGTGTGGGATTGATTGATTATGGTCCTGGATCTCCTGTTTTATTGCAATGGAGTTTTATCTTACATAAATTATCGATATTTTTAATGGGAGATGAAGAGGGAGGAGGTGGTGGTGGTGATGGAGAGATGAGGAAGGGATTGAGTTTTGATGATCCACGATATGATTCATTTTTTAAAAAGATATTAAGGAAACAAGTTATTGGTGATAATAATAGATTGAATATAGTGGAGGAATTAGGATTATATGCTGGGGAGGTGGCTAGTCAAGCATTAAGATTGGGTGCGTTTAATCGCATTGAAGAATTGTTTGATTATTTACCAAAGAAGTTGGATTATGCAAATATTTGTAGTGGTTTGTTGTTAAATAGTTTACCATATGTTAAGATGACTGAACAGATTACTAAGGTTATTTATAAAGTTATTTCACCATTTAAGGAAGTTTGTGAAGAGTTTTTCAGTGATGTATTTGCTGATAGAGCAATAATATTAAGTAAAGGAAAGGTTCCATATGCATTGAATCCGTTTTTAATTCTTTGTAAATGTTTAGGAGAATATTCTTTTGATTATATTATGAATATGTCTAGTTATATGGAGGAGTTACCGAAAGGGTTTAGAGATTATGATTTTATAACAAGAGATACAAGTGGAAGGGAACAAAGGCAGATTGAATTGACTGCTAGTTTAAGTGTTTTAAATGCAAGAGAAGAGGATGGTGAAGGTGGGTATGTATTACCACCGGGGACAAAGGGAGAATTAGTTTCAACTGATTCTTCATCTGGTATTACTATTGTTATGTGGAATTGTCAATATAATGGATGGACCTTACTTGGTAGGTTGTTAGAAGAGAATGATAATTGGAATGATAATACAATGTTGAATATATTGGCAGTTATTAATAGTACTTTGAATGGATTAATTACAAATAATAGAATTGAGGATGCAAATGATTTGCTACTATCACTTTCTGCTGGATTGAAGCAACCAAATATTGTTGAATTGATCAAGAGAAAATTAGAAGATTCATTTTATAAACGGGATATTGAAGTTTGTAAATTAGGAATCCAATTTTTAAATGCTCTTGTTATTGTTGATGCAAAGAAAGTATGGCCATATCTTGGTAGAACTAAATTACTGGAAAGAAATGGTCGTGGAGGATATCTTAGTATTATCCTTGGAGCAGTTGAAATCGTTAATAATGATTTTGAATTTACTCTTGAAATTATCAATCTTGTTACTAAGCTTGTTCATAATTGTTTATTAAATTCATTAGATACGACAAGTATATCAGTAAAAGTGAAGAGTGAAGTATTAGAGAAATTCATTCGTCATTTAATTGATGTTTTTGAAAGTTTCTCTAATTGGAGATATGAAAAACCCGATCAACGATTATCAATTGCTAATAATATTTTACAATTATTTAGTCTTATAATTCATTCTAATTATCGATGTGATGTTAGTAGTAAATTAGAAGATAAAGTAACTCATGTATTAAGTAAATGTTCAGAATTAATTACCAATGAGTTTCTATCATGTGATGAAAATGGTATTATTCCTTTGTCAGTTTTATTAGGAGCTATTGAATCAGCTGCTAAAGGGAATATTATAAGTGGTATTAATGAAGAAGAGTTATCGTTTATTAGTAGTGTTTTACTCTTTTCTTCATTACTGGTAAGAGTAAGATCGATTCTTAAGCTTCCATGTTCTCAGCTGGAAAGAAAACTGTACTCTCAAAGTTCTGATTTGGTGATGATATTCTTACGATACTTCTCTCTCCATGCTCAAGTTATTGACGTATTACAATCAATAACTGGTGGGTATTGGCCAGATGAACAACCAAGTTTATTAGCACATTTAGGAACTCAATATTCACAAATTCTAATTGGTTGTTTAACAAGTTCAATAAGAAATAATTTAGAATTAGATGGTAGTGTTTCAAATATTTGTGATTATTTTTCAACAATCATTGAAAGTAAACAAAAGGGATTATCAATTTTACTTTTATCTGGAGAAGATACAAGAAATACTTCTGATAAAGTAGAATCAGTAGATTCATTACTTACTGTATTAGAAGAGAAAATATCATCTAAATTACCTCCATTTTTAATAGATAAGCTACTTAATTCAATATCTCTTGCTCATAACACATGGACTCTTAACGCAGCAGATGATAAATCTACCCTTTGTAAAGTACTTATAGATTATATTCAACAATCAAATAGTATTGTAGAAAATCCATCTCATAATACTCTTATTAATGAAAGTTATAAAATATCAATAGCAGCTAAAGCAATAACAATAATATCTATTCAATTATATAAAACACCAAAAACATCTAAATCAACATCAGCATCGCCATCATTTATCAATCCCCTTTTAGAAAATCTAATTGAGCTTTCAAAATCATTTCTCACCATCACTGGTTTCCGCTCATCTCTTCATGGTAATTTAAAACGTAATTTCGATACAAAATATCCCAAATCACCTTTAAATAAATACATTTCATCTCTTCAACTCTTGATTGGAAGCCGTCCTTATGGTATAAACTATCTTTACGATTTAGGTCTTCTCGAAACGACCCTTTCCCATGATCCGTTTTGGAGCGGCTATCGAGATGAGATTATGGAATCTAATATAAATCTCTCATATATAGATTCACAAATGTCTAGAGTTAAATCATGGTGTACATTTCTAACCTCGTTAATCTTATCACAACCCCCCAAGTCAACCTTTTCACAACTCAACACCATCTCACATATCGCCATCCAATCAAACCTCGATGATAACATCTCTTTATCATTCTTCCGAGGAATTATCAAACTAAGATTAGATTTAGCTTTCTTCATCACTTATCATATATCAAAAGAAAAACTTTCTTTAACAACCGAGCAACAACTATCATCAACTTTTAAATTATTAGCAGATCCAGCTATTGAATTCTTAAAATCACCTGATGAATTCTCTCTTTATAAACAACTATTAAAGATTATTAATTTACAATTAGATAATTTTACAAAAGAAGATGCAAGTTTTAGATTACTTCAAACAATTCATGGAATATTAGATGTAGTTGTGATACGAGGGATGATTTCAATAACTAATTCAATACAAGCAAAAACAACAACAAATGGGGTTGAAGATATTATAGAAATTACAACAATTCTCCGTAAATGTTTAAAAATTCCTGGTATTGCTTCCCTCTATTCAAATGCATCTCAACTTATAGTAGATTCGGGCTGTGATCAAGCAGTAATGGGGTTATTCGCCTACTCATTAGACCTTAATGACGATCCAATCTATGGAGAATTAGCTTTAATTTACTTGCTAGAATGGTTATCAGTAGATACAATGGCAGATAACCTAGTTAAAGGATTATTTAATGTTTTTATAGAAAGTCCAATAGCAAGAGCTATTCAACAAGGAAATATAACATCTACTACTCACCCTCGTTTATTTAGTATATGGACCAAGGGAATCTTAACAATTGTTCTTGAACTTCTTGAACAATTAGGATCTAGAATTATAGAAGAAGTTATTTCCTTTCTCAACTTTTACTTTACGCAAATCGACAATGCTTTACGATATTGGTTAGATGAACAACCAATCATATCCCTGTCCAATATTGAAGAAAGTTATCAACTCTATCTTCTCATAATCATCACCAAAAAGCTTGCTGATCCAGAACAAATCAGAGCTATTCCTAAATTCACTGAAAAGCACAAGATCATCGACTCTTTTGACTACCTTCTGTCCCACCAACGTTATCTCTCATCACGAACCATTGTAACAAATGCAGAAGAACAAAAATTGTTTGATTCAAACACTCTAGTTGAAAAAGTAGCAGACCAACTCCAATCATTGAGTGATTTCTTGGCAAATACCGACTAAGTCAAGTATATAACTTTTTCTTGTTTTGCTAAATATCCCTCATGTATAAAAAAATATATATATATAATGAATACGAATTTTTCTTTTAAGTTAACCATTATGGTAAGTTTAAGTTTAATCAAAGAGAAAATTGCCAAGAACGTTAGGTACGGTTATCAAGTCACAGCCAAGTGAAGAAATCTAACTCAATATATATATTGAATTTGTAATTTCTTATAAACTTTTCAAAAAAATGTTCTAAGATTATATCGATTAATAATCATAAGATTAGAAATAAGTTATATAACTATGGCTATCGCCAAGATTAAATAGATATGATTTTGTCCCTAAAGGGTCATTATCCATAATGAATATAAATGCTAGTTATTCGAAATCTATGAATGATATTTCACAAATAAAAAGTCCTGAAACTGATATAAATAACTATAGCTTTTATGGATATATAAATGAAGGGAGTTATTGTAAAGTAAGGGTAGTTCAGAGTAAGATTAATAATCATAAATATGCATTAAAGTATATGCCTATTACTCAATCACTATCGAATTTGAAATCAATGGCACAAGAACGAGATGTTTTAGCAAATTTAAGATATCCATTTCTTTGTAATTTAAATATCGCCTTTCAAGATAATGGGTTTATGTTTATGTTATTAGATCTTATGCCAGGAGGAGATTTAAGATATTTTCTTCAACATTATACATTATCTGAAAAAGCAATCAAGATTCTTATCAGTGAAGTATCAGCAGCAATTGAATATGTTCATAGTAAATCATTTGTTCATCGAGATGTTAAACCAGAAAACATTCTTCTCGATAGAATGGGACATGCGCATCTTTGCGATTTCAACATTGCTGCTAGTTTAACTTGTGAATCACCGCTTCTACACAAACCATCCGGAACTTTCAACTATATGGCACCCGAGATGCATAGAGGATTACCTTATGGAGAGCAAGTAGATTGGTGGGCATTAGGAATTGTATTTTATGAATGTATGTACGGACAACTACCTTACAAAGGAAATTACAAAGAAGATATGGTTTCACAAATGGCCCGAGGAGCTAACTATAAAAGCACCGAGTTTAAAATCTCTAAAGAATGTTTAGAAGCGATCCAGAAATTTCTTAAATTCCAACCAAGTGAAAGAATAAGAGATTGTTATGATGTTTTCAATCTGCCATATTTCAACGGCTACAGTAAAGAAATGCTGGAAGAAGGGTACAATACTTGTAAACCAGGAGCATTTAGAATCCCCGAAGATCACATCTTTGATGCATCTTCTAAATGTAAACGAAGCAATATCCTCTCCCACGAAGCAAAGCACTGGCCCAATAGAAAATGTAAACGATATAACATAAGAAAAAACGAACAAGCTCTCAGTTCAGCAACCAAAATCCGAAACAAAATAAGAGTTTATGGAGAAAAAATAAACGATTGTGTGAACATGTCGGTTTGGCCCGATGAGAGCAAAGTCACATTAACATCTAATCACGTATTTAAAACATACATCTACACCTCCACCACCACTACCTTCACCGATGAGGAAGATAAAACAACCGTTTGCCAATTAACAAAATCATCACCATCGCCCACCCTAGTAGAACCCACTTCACCAATTTACACCTGGAACAAGCAATCCGATAGAAAAGAGCGGGAAAAAGAGAAGTGGATAAGAAAACCATTCAATATAAGAAACATTATCAACAGTAGAGCAGTTAATGTGAACTAGTTTAACGCATTCATCCCCCCCTTTGCCTCCGGCGGCCGGGCTCTGCCCGGACCCGTTGTTCCGAGCTGCGCTCGGAATATTTTATCCCCGCGGACCTCGGAGCGCAGCTCCGAGCAACGGGTCCGGGCAGCGCCCGGCCGCCGGAGGCAAAAGGGGGGAAGAGAATGCGTTATGCACATAACTCAGATACGCTTTTAAGGAGATCCTGCAACTAGTTGTAGTAATTGCTTAAATTTCAGTTTATCACGTTAGACAACGAATTGCTTAGTTGGGAAATATTACGTGGAAGTCAACCCCTGAAAAATTCTTAGAAACCGAGTTTGTAAACAAATAAATTTACCTTTTCCGGGTGTCGTCGAGTAGATCTTCGGTTGTCAAATTCGAATTCGTTATTATATCTCGTAAAAGTTGTTATTTATTCGTTTCATTTCACGTCATAATATCGTGTTGGTTAAATTACTCGATCGTTTGCTCTGGGTTCTCCCAATGAAAAGAGGAAAACGTCCTTGGTCTGAATTGGGCTTAAATACCCCACACTATCAAGTGACAGGTAAATAAAGGAAATTTAGCAACTGCCATTATCGAATCTCTCTATTTATAAACCTAGCTAGCTTTCTTTATATTTAATAAAAAAAAATTTTCCAACCTCTAAATCGCTTAATCGTTTAAGTAAACTACAATTAAGTTAAGTTAACTATTTCTCGCCTACGTCTCCGTCTATAAAGTTACATATTTTACATGCACTAGACTGACCCACTATCAACCTAAACGCATAACCCCTTAAATTTTATAAGCACTGGCCCGTTTCTTTCACCTTGGGCCGTGTGTTTACCTACATAAAGATTAATTTTAACTATCTGCTACTCCGCAGAATTAACTTTATCTTATTTCTGTAACGTTTTGTAACTGGGTAAACTGGAGTTTGACATTTTTCAATTAGGTTTTTCTTCTTGTTTCAATATTCGGCTTATTCGAATTGGCTGATTTTTTTCATTCGTTAATTTTTCATTCGCTTATCAATTACTTTCGTTTATTTTGCATCTACTATTCAACCCCCTTTTCAACCATTCCCACAATTATTCATCTCACCTGCCATCTCCTTCATTTATCTTAATTTCTCTCCATAATCACTTCTTAAAATCTCATTATGGATCAGCCTCAGTCTTATCCCCACCCACAATCAAACTCAAAATCCATAATTATGGAAAATAAAGATCGAAGGTCTGTAAGAGAATCGGTTGTGTCTAATACTACTCTCCCAAGACCAAGGTATACTTTTGTTGAGAGTGATATGTATTCGTTAAAGTCGAATAATTCAAGAGACAGTGATTTTAGTTTCCTTCAACCAGAAGAAAACGAAATGAATGATGAACAAGATCAGGAGCATGCAAATATTTTTATTCCTCCTAATATAAGGAGACCTTCAAATTCTTCGAATGATTCTTCTAAATATCAAAGGTCTACTTTAGCATCTCCCGTTCAAGCTATTTATGAAAATGAAGCGGTTAATAATTCTCAACATACTTGGGCAAGTACTAGTTATTATACAACAAGAGCTAGTACTAATAATGGCAGTATGACTAATAATGGCTCTTCAACAATAGTAGCAGAAGATAGCAATTTACAAAAGGGTTCAAGTAATGGAATTGTACCTTCTACTCCATTTGATGATAGCAATAGTAGTTCACGTGATATTAATAATACCCCTCCGCCAGTTAAACCATATAATGGAGAATTCGTATTGAATGAAAAGGACAGATTTAGTCCATTAGAGAGAGGTGAAGTTGCAAAGAAGAGTAAGAAGAAGTGGATCGTATTAGGAATTATAGTTATTTTGTTAGTGGTGATTGCTGCTGTAATGATACCAATAGGATTATTGGTAATTGGTAAGAACAAGGATAGATCATCGTCACCATCTAATTCGAGTTCGTCTAGTACATCTAGTTCACCTACAAGTTCTTCGTCTCCTACATCAGTACCAATTCCAGAATCTGCTAAAGGTACTATACTTGATCCTTCTACTTGGCTTGATAAGAAAGATTTTAATACTACATATACAGATGCTACTGTTGGTGGTTTGTCTATTATGGGTTTAAATTCAACTTGGGATGATTCAACTCAAGTTAATAGTAGAGTTCCTGTACTAAATCAAAAATTCCCTTATGGTGATTTACCAATTAGAGGGGTTAATCTCGGTGGTTGGTTGGTTTTAGAACCATTTATTACTCCATCTTTCTTTAGTAATGAAACAAATCCTCCTATTGTTGATGAATGGACTCTTATTGGCAGTTTAAATTCAACCGGTAATATATCTAATGTTAAAAACACTATGGAAAAACATTACTCCACCTGGGTTACTGAAGATACTATAAAAGAAATTGCTGAAGCAGGTTTAGATCATGTTCGTATTCCTTATGGTTATTGGGCAGTTAAAACCTACCCTGGTGATCAATACCTTGCTCAAGTAAGTTGGAGATATCTACTTCGTGGTATTGAATGGTGTCGTAAATATGGGTTACGAGTTTCATTAGATTTACATGCTGTACCTGGTAGTCAGAATGGTTGGAATCATAGTGGACGTCAAGGATATCCTCATTGGTTAAATGGTACTGAAGGATTAACTTTTGCTAATGAATCTTTACAAATACACGATCAATTATCTCAATTCTTTTCTCAAGATCGATATAAGAACATTATTACCTTTTATGGTTTAGTTAATGAACCAAAAATGCAAACATTAAACAATACGTTGGTAATTGAATGGACAGGACAAGCTTATGATATTGTTCGTAACAACAAATTTGAAGGTAATATCGTGTTTGGTGATGGTTTTATTGGTGCTCCAAGTTGGCAAGGGAAATTCCCACCTGATCAATATCCAAATATGACATTAGACATTCACCAATATACAATTTTTGATAATTATCTAATTGGATTATCGCATAATGCAAAATTAAATTTAATCTGTACTCAATGGTCTGATACAATGAATCTTTCAACAAATTTATTAACCGGTCATGGTCCAACATTAGTCGGTGAATGGAGTCAAGCAGATAATGATTGTACTCTCAACTTGAACAATGTAGGCGTGGGTTCAAGATGGGAAGGTAATTTCAATCCTGGTTATGATAATCCACCAGTTTTATCTCCTACTTGTAATGGTGGATTCAATTGTACTTGTGATCCATCCAATACATCTCCTGATAATTACTCTGATGTATACAAAGAATATTTATTACAATTTGCTGAAGTTCAAATGGATGTATTTGAATCCAATGGCGGTTGGGGCTCAATGTATTGGACCTGGGATACCGAGTTGGTGGAATCAAGCCAATGGAGTTATAAAAAGGGTAGAGATTATGGAATCTTACCGAAAGTTGCTTATGATCGTAAATATAATTGTTCTTCTGTAATACCTGATTATGTTGCTCTTGGATTACCAGAGAATTATTAATGATTTTTTTTTTAGATATCAGTTCTGTTATGGAGCGTGAACGTTTTAATGCATTAATTTATTGTTATCCTCTTGGTATATGTAATAATAGCGTATAATAATATATGAATTAGTAATGATCTATAGTATTAATTAAGTAGTAATGTTGGTGGGTTGGTAATCGGTTACCAAGTGGGATGTAGATACGATATCAATGTAAAAGTATATATATGTATATATAATAGTTTATCTTAATATTATAGGTTGTATTGGATCTCAACTTCAAAATATTAATTGATAGATAGATTGAGGTGGGTGAAATTGGCGAGCATGATCATTTACATAGATTCTAACAAATTGGTGAAACAATTTTTAAATTTGAACATTATCAACATTGTACAAATCTTCAAGAAAGAGAGTTGATAGTGTCATAATTAACAACTTGTATTAACCGCGGAAACATTCAACTAACAATAAACATAATAGCAGGAGTTGTAATTGAATCCCAAACTTAGCGTACGGCTACAGCTACTGCACCGCTTGCATAACGCTCGGAAGCATCCTTCCTGATTAGGATATGCCGATCACTCTTAAATTAATATGCGGATTCGACATTTTTCTTTTCAAAGTAAAAAGTGAATGAGTAAGGAGAATCAAAGCAAAAAAAGATAAGTGCATTAACCAGGAATCGAACCAGGGGCCCATCGATGGCAACGATGGATTTTGCCACTAAACTACTAATGCGGCTGATTGGTATGGAAATATTGTTTAAATAGATATTAGCAAGATCAGGGTTAGGGCAAAGTATATAGTGGAAGAAATTGAAAAGAATGAGATTAATTATGTCTAATGTTACTTAGTTAAGTTATCTAAGCTAGCTGTTTATCCGATTGTATAGGTGAATATATAATTGTTATATAAAGATAACGAATTGAAGTAAATTAGCTGTTTAGTAGTATGGCACTGTCATTGGGTTAGGTAAGAGATTAAGGTTATAACTCAAATATTCTATTTAATTGATTGTTATATATTTATATAATGTAATATATTCCAAGAAAGATATAAGCAGAAAATCCCCTGATTCAGTGATGGTAGTATATAGATAATAAATTGCTTTATGATTCATTTGATCTTCCCAAATTCACTATCACCACCATTATTTATCCAGTAGCACTGGGATATATCCAGGAAGGTATAAAAGTTGTTTATTTATCACTCTTCTCAGCTTGATCCGCTCTAAGTTTGGATCAGTGCAACAAGTAATTTAATGAGCAAATTCTCAAAGCTCCTATATAGGTTATCTTAATTAATGTTTAATGAATGATCTTAACGGTTTATAAAATATAGCTGGTCTTAAGATTTTGCTTTCCAGCAATATCGAAGGATAATTTTGGTTTTCTGTGAGGTTTGACAAGTAAATGGTATTCCCCAGTTTATGTTGAAGTCAATGAATCCTACTTTTTGAGATAAGGTTTGTATCTTATATAAGCTAGATATCTTGCTCTGAAGTTTCCGAGCGAAGCGAGGAACGACGGGTCCGGGCAGAGCCCGGCCGCCGGAGGCGTGTAATTAGTGAAAAGTATTAATTTACAGCGTAATAAAGAGGATTTAGAAATTAGTTATAATAAGAATATACATTTATTATATAAACAGAGAAAGTTATAAAAATTAGCTAGAATAAGAATATCCATTTATTACCAGAGATGGATTTGATGATTTTGTTGATTTACTAGTGATGCATGGGAATGCGAACTGTTGTTTCATTAATTTTAATAATGCCTTTGATAAGTGAAATGAAAATCATAATAATTAAGTTGTTGAGGTGACAAAGGATCCGAATGTACAATGGATATTTCTATTAAAGTCTATTTGATCGATGAAGGCTGGAATTATTAATTGGTTGAGATGAAGGAGTATTTGAATGTACAGTGGATGATTGATGGTAATTATTAGCTGGTTGAGATGGGGAAGCATTTGAATGTACACTAGAAAATGGATTGTAATTATTAACTGGTTGAAATGGAGAAGCATGTGAATGTACACTAGAAAATGGATTGTAGTTATCAACTGGTTGGAATGGAGAAGCATTTGATTGTACAGTAGAAAATGGATTGTAATTATTACTTGGTTGAAATGGATTGCAGTTATTAACTGGTTGAAATGGAGAAGCATTTGAATGTACACTGGAAAATGGATTGTAGTTCTTACTTGGTTGAAATGGATTGTAGTTATTAACTGGTTGAAATGGAGAAGCAGTTGAATGTACATTGGAAAATGGATTGTAATTATTAACTGGTTGAATGATTTCATTTAAGGAAGGACCAGATTTATATGATCTAACAATATCATAGAAAGAATGAACAAGGTGGTATTTAGTAGAAGATCCCTTTCTTCTAGAAGGATATAAACGATACGAACGATATGAACGAGATGGACGATGTACAACTACATTTTGAGTTTTAAGATCCTTGCAAAGGGGTGATGAAGTTTCCTTACGTCTTCTTTTAGATTCAAATGATTCACCTTCTTCAGAATCTTCAATAGGTAAGAAATGTTTTGATGCTTCAAATGACTTTACTTTACGTCTTTTAAAAGATTGACCTTCTTCTTCAGAATCTTCAATTGATAAGGAATGTTTTGATGCTTCAAATGATTTTGTTACAACTGGACTAGAAAGAGCTCGTTGACGAGTTTTAAGGTGAAGTTCTTGATAATAAAGATTTTTTAAGTAAAGTTGACGTGCTTCGAAGCGAGCTGCTTGAAGTTGAAGTTCACGTCTGCGTTCACGGAGTTTTCTTTTAACCTCGAGGCGCATTTCATGATAATTGATTCTGTCAGAAGAATTAGAATCAGCTTCTGAGAGTTGTTTTTTATTTGATTTAACCGAGATATTTCTGTATTTTGGTGGGTGTAATCTGTACTCTGAGTTTTCGTTTGCACATCTTATTAACTTATCATGGTATTGTTGAAGTTTTTGCTTAGCAAATGGATCAGGTTCATCACTTGAAAAGGTAAATATGGTTCCAAAACCAACATAGGCTTCGAAAAGGATCATGTACCATAAGATGATTATAGCAGCTACAATCATAAGAAAGATGTCAAGGTAAAACATATTGTTCAGAATATTAATAATTCTAACTTGAATAAATAATCTTCTAAAATTACTTCTGAAAAAAAATTAAAAAGAGAAAACAGAAATTAATAAATGGGAAATCGTCAATTCTTTATAATATTTGCTATTTCTTATGGGAGTTGAGTGACCTTGCATAAGGTAGAACATTCCCATAAGTTTGAGAGAAAATTAAATATTTAGAGAGGAGAATGGTGACGTCAGGCTGGGCGCAGCTAAGTGAATAGTAATTACTTCATAACTTTGATTATACATTCAAAGGATGGTTATTGAAATTCCGAATAGTATAGAAGTTAACGCAAAGTGGAACGCAGGGACCAGCTCCTGCATAATAATAATCGCCTACCAATATCTTCATGTCAGATTGAAGTAAGATATGCCCTATTATTTCAAGACAAATCATATTTAGTAAGGAGTAAATAGCTTTAGAATAGACGGAATATTGCTATCCCACAGCTCTGCTCCCACTTCTTTTATCTGATATGAAAGTTACAATACGAGATTATCAATAGGGAAAAATACTTAGATAATCTCACAATCATCTGCTCTAAATCATCTACTAGGTTAATTGTACTTAATACTTAGCTGCTTATCTGATTCACAACGGTTGTATATGTATAAATATATAATTATTATATAAAGACAATAAATTGATTGAAATGAAATATAAGCAACAATACTATCTTTATAGAACGATTACTATCACTTAGGTATGGTTCAACCTTGTGACATGATAACTAGATGGTGTATCATTTTCATAAGTTAATCATCCACTATGGATCTTGACTATAATCTTAATTAACAAAGACTAGTGATTATATTAAACCTTAAATTATTTCATTCACTTAACGAGAATTGGTTAAGTTTTCAATTTGATTCAATATTACTTTGGTCATTAGTCATTCGTTAGCTTATAGTCAAGAATGAATGAAGAAATTAAAATATATGAAAAAGTTAATACTAAATTAAATGCTCGTATTAGTTATAAACCCTCGTTAGTTACTTTTCTACTACTTGGAATATTAACAGGAAATGCTATATATAAACTTTGGGAAAAGTATAAACCTTTACTTACTTCAATGGAACCACTTTTTACAATCGCAGGTCCTCCCATAGGACAAGCAATAAAAGGATGGAGTGATACTATAGCAGCTTGTCAGAATGATAATGCTAATTCAATTCAATGTTTATTTATCATGATCAGTGCAATATTATACACTATTAATGCTAGTTTTAGATTTCAGGAGGTATTAGGATAGGAAAGATAATCCAATAGCCAATATTTGACATGGGTGACGATTTGAGAAGATCATTCCGTTACTATATATATAGATATCTCATTAGATTATTCGCATTGATAAATTAAACTTATATAATTAATAAAATCTATATTCTATTCTCGCTATGCTAATGTATATACTAAAAATAAGAGTAAATAGTACTACCAAGTTATCACGTACCAATGTACCAAGTACCATTAAACCATACACCCCATTGTAAACCATACCATAAACTACCTTCTTATATAATCTTGTATATTTTATAAATATATAAATTTGTACCAGCCAACAACTTCAATTAGCCGAAACTTGCATCAAAATGTTTCATGTACCGGACTTTGACCGACGACATCATTACCCCACATTTTGGTTATAAACTCCCCCCATTCTTCTCCTATCTCACTTTATTCTCTGTAGATATTAGATATAATTCAAAATGTCTGCTACTACTGCTACTAAAGTTACTTCCATCATCAAAGCTTCTGCTTCACTTTTAGTCATTTCACCATGTAATAATATTTTGCTTATGTTGAGACCTAAAAGGGGGAATTTTCCCCAAACTCATGTCTTTCCAGGAGGAAAATTAGATGATACTGATCCTTCCTTAGCATATTGTGCTTTAAGAGAAACATACGAAGAAACTGGGCTATTAATTGTTCCTCCTGATGAAACTTTACCTTCATTTGTTCCTCAAGTTCATGAAAGAAATAAATATGCTGGATATCGTGAAGCAGTTACTGCATTAACAGGACATGATCCACTAAAACTTGATTGGAGTTCAAATGGTGGATTGTTGAAGTTTTCAGAATGGACTACGCCAAGTACAATGAAGCAAAAGGCAAGATTTGTTACTCAATTCTTTGTATATTATTCACCAAAGAAGTTTGATATTGATCATGTTGCATCTAATGGAGAAGTTGAACAGATTGAATGGTTAACAGCTGGTCAAACATTAGCTGATTTTAAAAGTGGTCGAGTTGCTTTAATGCCTCCACAATTTTATTTATTAACTGCTATTAATGAAAAGGGTGTTAAAGAAGCAATTGAATCAATAAACGAGCGACAATTTAAACCATTCTTAAAGAATAAATTTGGAGATGGAAGAATTGAACTTGATTGGGGAAAAGGAGAATCTGGTATTCTTAGTTATGATAAGGAGGGAATAGTTAGAGACATAGAATATGTACGTAAGAGTAGTAATTTATAGGTTGCGGTTGTAACGTAGCACCGGATATATACGTAGATTATATATATAGACAGCTCTCTACCTCAAAATAGCATATGAACTTAATTTATTATACTATACCTACAATCTAATCATAAATCATTTATTCTATCAATGAACGAATACATACATATACTATAAAACTATATTCTCAATAAAAATTTCATCATTTCCTTTACGGGATAATTCAAATGTTAATACAAGTCCATCAAGATATACTACATCTAGACGATATTTTGGCTGTAAGCTTTTATCACCATCGGTTTTAATTGGACTTATTGAAATACCAACTAATACTCTTAATCTTGTTCCTTCAAAGAGAAGTTTCTCAACATCAGGGAATGCATACTCTTGTCTCATACAAAATATACCTCGATATTGAGTTAAGCGGAATATTGATATAGCACCAATTTGTGATACAACTATAACTGTTGATAGAGGTTTAATTATTTCAACAATATTTAAACGATCGAAATAGATTTCATCTGAACCGTAAGGAGATTCCCAGCTGAAAACATTAGATCTTGCTGCGTTACAAAAGAGATCCTCTGCTTGACATAGATAAAGAGATTTTTTTGTAGTAATAAGAAAGAATTTGTTTTTAAATGGAGGATTTTGCAAATTCTTGATTGATTTTCCATGTTGATTGAAGTAATTACTAACCTTTTCATCTTTATTTTTACAAAGTGGAAGGTCAAAATAACGATCTTGAGAAGCAGATGTATAAGATACATGAGATAACTTTTGAATAAATTTAGTTTCAATATCATTAGTTATAAATCGAATAGCAGGATAATCAAATAAATCATACTCTTGATTATCAAAATCTGCTAATTTTTTCTTATTTTCTTTCATAATTGATTTAAATAATGGTTCTTCTGAAAGCCATTTATTACCCGTAGCATCGTAAAGTGATGAAACTGCTTTAAAATCATCTTCATAAAGGGAATTAATAGACCAACCTTCTTGTTTAAGATTCTCTTCAAACCACCAAGTACCATTATGAAAATGAGTTTGATGATTAGGTTCATCATCAGATTCATCAACTGAATTTGAATCAATAGAAAGGATAGTATCATCAGGTATACGAATGATTTCTAAAGAAGTTTGATAATGTAATTCAGGTCGTGGAAGGGGTTCAGGTGAATCAGGTAGTGGTTGAGTAGGTGAGTTAGGTTCATCAATAGACTCTATAGTATACTGCTGATCCCCATCACCACTCTCTTCTCTCTCCTCCATATTATCCTCACTATCATTAACCTGATCTAAGTCATTCCCCTCTTCTTCCCGCTCTTCCCCTTCCTCCTCCTCCTCCTCCTCACCTCCATAATGAAATGACCACATCACTGCTTGTCCTGATATTGATACACAAGCTACATAACATACGCCGTCCTTTTCATTATCTACATCAATAAAATCAACATCAGGAATATTATGTTCAAGAGTAGGAGATGAAATCATTTCAATCTCATCAGATGAAACCAATCCATCTAGAAATGGCCCTAAAACATAAACATTTACGGTACAACTATTTTCAGAAACAGCTAATAAACGTTTCCTACTATGAACCGAAATCCCCCAAGAAGATTTACGATTCTGAAGCGATAAAAAAGGTTTCAAAGGATCAAGAGAAGAGGAGGAGATGGGAGAAGCATCATCAACAGGTGAATTCGAATTCAATGAAATTGAAGAATTTGTATGAGATATATCAGGACCAACAGCACCACCTCCTTCACCGCTATTCAACCTCCATCTCCACCTGATAAGTTCCTTCCGCCTCTTTCTTAAATTCTTTTGAATTTCAATAGTATACCACATCAATACCCTACCATCGTCACCAGCACTTACCAACACCTCCTTCCCTTGCAAACTTGCAATTTTTAGATAATTAATTCCATGAGGATCATGAGTCCAATTAGCACCAGCTCTCATACCAACAGTAGTATGACTTGGTCTTGTCTCCATTATCAAGCTAGGCCTACTCTCTGGCTTACGCGTTATTGGATTATATTCATGAACCAAAATATGAGATCGATCAGCAATAAATAAAATATCCCAAATCTTACTAGACGTAACAATATTATTCCTCAATATAGGTAAATCATTAGTAGATAACTTTACATGACCAATATAATCAATTAAAAGAGAATCATTAAATTGGTCCCCTGGTTGTTTTGAAGGAATTGAATATTTTTTAAACGGTTCATCATTCCCTCCTCCACCTCCACCACCTCCACTACCTCCTCCACCACCATTATCAACATTTTCAATATTCTGAGTATCACTATTTTCACCAAAATTCAAAATCTCCTGATCTGAATCGTTATCAGTATCAAAATTTGATATAAACGAGTCCGTCATTAGAACATTATAACATAATTTCAATCTCTTCTTCCTCCTCTCCTTCTTCCCATTCGCAATTTGAATCCGATAAACTACTTTAAGAAAATGTGAGGCTCACAAATGCAATCCGATAAGCACCCGC
>JAJMID010000205.1:0-18415 GCA_030583405.1 Sugiyamaella americana
TGCTGGTGCTGGTGCTGGTGCTGGAGCTGGTGCTGGAGCTGGTGCTGGGCAAGCAGGAGGTGGTGGTGGGGGTGGAGGTGGAGGTGGTTGGTATACTGGTGCTGGCGCTGGGCAGATGGGAGCTGGAGGAGGAGGTGGTGGTGGTGGTTGGTATACTGGTGCTGGGCAAGCTGGTGCTGGTGCTGGTGCTGGTGCTGGTGCTGGTGCTGGTGCTGGTGCTGGTGCTGGTGCTGGTGCTGGTGCTGGTGCTGGTGCTGGTGCTGGTGCTGGTGCTGGGCAAGCTGGTGCTGGTGCTGGTGCTGGTGAAGATGAACCACAACTTGAACCTTTTGAACTGGAAGAGGAAGAACAATCATCTTCATCTTCATCATCATCGTCGCTACTGCCACAACTACCGCTGCTACCGCTGCTGCTACTACCACTTCCACAACTTGTGCTGCTACTACTGCTACTACTACTACTACCACCACAAATTCCACAACATCCACCACAACAACTTGAAGGGCAGAAGAATGCTGAAGAAAGATCTTCTTCAACAGGTGCTGCTTCAACAGGTGCTACTTCAGATCTCTTTACAAAAGCTGAAGTATTTAATTTATCAGTAAAGAGTGAGAGACATCCATATCCTCCGCAATTGCAGCAGCTTCCACAACCATTGCTACTGCTATAACCACAATCATCATAATCATCATAACAATCATCATAACTATTACCACAACTGTTACTTGATGACCCACAGCCACTATATCCGCAACTACTTCCTCCACAACCGCTTCCTCCTCCACAACTACTTCCATAATCACTACCACCTGATGATCCACAACTTGAAGATCCACAACTTGAAGATCCACAACTACTTCCTCCACAACCACCACTGCTTGATCCACAGCTATTCCCAGAATCACAACTGTTACTACTACTACCGCCACATAATCCAAAGAGACGTTTAACTAAAGAACCTGAAGTAGCAGCTGGTTCAGCAGGCTTCTCTTGAGTTTTCTCTGCTGCCTCTTCAACTGGTGGATCTGTAATAAAAAATCTTTCACGACCATATCCACAGCGTCTATCAGATTCACAATTTCTTGATGATTCTGATTCATGATGACGGTCATGATGACTTCCAGTATGGTGTTCTGAGCGAGAGTGGCCATCGTAACGACCTTCACAATTATCAGGTCTACTAGTGCGGCAATCAGGACGGGATTCTTCACGACAGTCATCATAATTACATTCAGAACGAGAATGGCCATCATATCTACTTTCACCGCAACTATCACAATCTGGTCGAGATTCACATCTTTCACGTCCTTCACAATTGTCGGGTTTACAGTAACGGTCACGAGAAGATTCATTTTCGCATGAATCACGTGCTAAAGTATCACGCCAAATACCATCAGATCCATGCGAACCTTCGTGCCAAGAACCTTCTCTCCATTGACCATCATGCCATTTACCATCATAATATTGTTTATCATAGAAGTATGGTTCTTCAGATGAATAACAAGCTTCATGGTATTCACCATGACAATCAACATAAGGTTCGTGCCAAACAGCTGGTTTTGGGTTACTGCAATATTGGCGTTTACCCAATTCATTACTTGGGGTATTTAAATCAATAGATTGAAGTTGAATAGGAAGTCCTCCTTCACATTGGACATTGGCTCCCCAAAATACTTGATATTGACCATCAACAGGACAAACAGTTGCATCTTTAGTAGTTAAACTAAGAACATAATCCTTAACATCAATAGAAAATACATCACTATTAGTAGTATCAATTTTCTCTGCTAATTGGAGAGAGCCATCATTAGCAACACTAAGCTTACGACCACCAGCAACTGGTTGAAGAGCTAAATCTTTACCAACAACACCAACTGCATCAGAATTAGCTCCTTTACGTAACCAAAGAGTACCGTCAGGTTTAGCAATAACTGAATGTTCATGAATATCTTCTTTATCAGGATTAATAGCCACCAATCCAATTGGTGAAGATTCAGTACTTGTTGAATTGGTACCTTCAATAGGCATTGCCAAAGCGGCAGATGCCAAAGCTTGAAGAAGTATCACAGAATTAGTGAACTTCATAACGAACGTGGTTAAAGAATGACAAAAATTGATTAAAATTTAAGTTAAGAGTATGTAGCGAATGACAAGTGAAAATGTGGTTTTTATATCTCTGAATGAGATGATTGATGGGAAAAAGAAGTTTTAGATATGAAAGATTGATGATTTAAATAGTTGTAGAAGATGGATGAAGAGGTGGTGGAGGGTATCCATTTTGAGGAAGTGATAATGATCTGAGGGTGAAATAAGGAATTGACATGAAGATATTCAGATAGGAAAGTTGGACAATGGGTTGTGAAAATCTAATCTGATATTGATCTGAGTATGTTGATCTAACATTATCATCTCATTGACCATTTGGAAACTGTAGTTTCTAGGTTAGGAAGGAATAGAATGAATTAGGGAAGAAAGAGGGTTTATATGAGAAGATTATGTTGTTATTCGATACTTAAGGGGAATTAAGATTAAGATTTAAATTAGTATATATAAATATAGTATAGATAGATAATATGATATGAGATTAGTAGATATAGGTGCACATAATGAGTGATATCGATCTGATCTTAGACACCTTCTTATTTGGGTGTGCGTTGCAGTGTTTCAATGTACGATAATGTGGATTGAATTGGGTTGGATTGGATTTCAATCCTAATAACAGGATAACTAGATAAAGTACTACATAACTATATATAAGTATACAACTATATTACTATATTACTACCACTCCACTTATCTATAACTACTCCTTATATCTTTGCTCACCATCTTTATGTACACTATCTCACATTGTACCTTATCTAGAATTTCGTTTTCGATTAATCGGCCGATCATGTGCTAGGCGTATTAATCCTATCATGGACATTACTTCGTGGTTCGTTTACACCTTACTAGTATAGTAATTATAAGCATTTTTTAAATAAAATTACTTTCGTATATATCCTATTATACTATTATTCTCAATAATCATTTAATATTTAATATTAACTTCTAATTCACTACCAAATACCAACCTTATCAGCTTATCCCCCTCACCCACTCTCCACTTTTCTCGTCGATCAAACCTTAACCTTGTTTGAAAGCCGTTAACGTTAACGGATTTACGTTAACGTTTCGTACGTACTAACGCGCTCTAACTATGCAACTGACCTAATTCTTTCTAGACAGCAGCAGATTCCAACTTGTGCACACCGTTAAACGTCTTTCTTTAGAGTTTTGTTAATTAAAATTCAACGGTTAATTTTTCCGCTGCGGCGGGGTAAACCTACACATTATTCAACTAATTAGTACTAGTGGGGGGGGGGGGGGGGGAGTTTCTTGTATTTTAATCAACGCTAACCGAGCGCCGATATTTTCTTAATCCGCGCATTTGATTTTTCCTTATATTAGAAATATCGAATCGTAAGAAAGGGTGAAAGGGAACGGTAGTTATTGTTGATAATTTTGAATAAATATATTTGAAGATTAGAGTTTATGGTGGATTATTTGATGAGAAATGATAGAATTGAGGTAAGAATAAAAGAATAAGAAATCAACCTGCTTAGTAACAAAAAATATATCTTTATCTATAATCGATTATTATATACAATTATTATACAATCATGTCAGAACCTATCTTACAATACTCTCAAAGACCAGGGAATTCTCCTTCAATTGAGATTTCTCCTAGTTATGATCATTCAAGACCTCCTTCAACTAGAAGTTTTCATTCTTTAGCTTCATCTGCTAATTCAGCGAATTCAAGAGCTCATTCTCAGATTGCTTCATTACCAATTAAAGATCGTCCTTTGGACCAATTATTAACAAAACCTTATGATGAGGTTTTACCCCATTCTGAAGATGATCCAAGTGTTGTTAGTTTTCAAGTTGATCCAACTATATTAAAAGATGCACCGAGAAGTTTTGATAAATTAAATGTTCAACCTTGGGTTCCTTCTTTACATTCTCCTATTGAATCAAATATTAGTGTTACAAGCGGGGGAACAAATGCTTCTGCTAATTCATTAGCTGCTATTACTAATGCTGCTTGTCTTGGTACTGAGCCATCTACTTTACATGTTCGAACTGTTTCACCAACTCCATTTGCTGGTTCAGTAATTACATCACCTGCTGTTATGTTTCCTCCTAGTATTCAATCTTCATATTTCACTTCTTCTTCATCTCCTCGTGATCGTGTTTCAAATTTAAAAGGAAGAACTGGTTCAATATCGTCTTCATCTGGTGAGAGTGAAAAGTCAAAATTTATTAATGAAATTCAAAAACCAACTATACAAAAGTTCCCTCCATCCTCCATATCAATTAGTAATAGTACTGCAATTGAAGAAGAAGATTCATCTACAAGTCTTAAACAACAACCACTTGCTAGTAATGTATCTTTATCCAATGCTGGGTCAATATCTGCATCTGCTTCAGTATTAAATGGAGGAGTAAATCCTACTTCATTTTTCTTTGATGTTGCTGCTCCTCCTTTAGCATTTTACCGGCATATTCCAAGAATATTTGGTGCAGAACCACCATATATTTCCGGTCATAGTTGTACTTTGGTGAAGAATAGATTATTTATTTTCGGTGGTAGAACTCCAAGTGGACATTCAAATAAATTGTATGTATTTAATTGTACAACGAATTTATTAACATGTCCCAATCTATATGGACAAGTTCCTCCTCCAATGAGAGATTTTAGTGCTAATTTAGTTGGTGATAATTATATTTATTATTTTGGTGGACAAGATGAGAGTAAATTTTATAATTCTCTTTATGTTTTAGATGTAAGAAGTTTTAAATTTACAAAAGTTATGATTGAAGGAAAAATTCCCGAAGCAAGAGCTGGTCATTCTGGTAGTATAAGGAGATGTATTAAATTCTTTGATGATATAAGTACTGTTGGTTCAATAACATCAACTAGTAGTTTAAATAAAAAGCCAATTGTAAGATCAACGTTATATATATTTGGTGGAGCAGCAAATTCAGATGTTGCTTTTAATGATGTTTGGAAATTACATATCTCACCAGGAAATCCTTATGAAGTTAGTTTTACTGAAATTTCTTCTCAAGAGAATTGGCCATCACCAAGAGTTAATCATACTGCTCATACTTATAAAGATGCAATGTTAGTATATGGAGGTAATGATTCATCAAATAGAGTATTTAAAACTTTATGGTTATTTGACTTTGCAAGTGAAACATGGAAAACTATAAATGATAGTTCCCGACCTCGAACTTTACATATGTCAGAATTAGTTGATGATCAATTAATAGTAATTGGTGGTCATGATGGAGAAAAATGTATTGTATTTGTGGATATATATAATCTAAAGACAAATGTTTGGAATTCACGATTATGTAATGGAATGCAATCATCAGGACAATGTTTTCATAAAGGAGTTTATTATGATTCACGAATGTTTATAGTTGGAGGATTAGATCCAATCCATATATTATCGGGATTACGTATTATTGAAATGCCCAATATTAAATTATAGTATTATGTTTGTTTTATTTTTTATTATTATGATGCTTTTTTATTTTGTTAATTTTTATTAATTTTTGTTATATATTTATTTAAATAATCTATGTACATTAATATATACCTTACTATATATTTTACTAGACTTGACGTTTTCTTAACGCTTTTCTTGAAACCATGCATCCACATTGTTGAATCCTCCTAATGAAAGTGCTTCATCAATGAATGATGTTTGATTAGGTAGATTTGAAAACATATCTAAATATTGATCCATGCTATATTCATTTTGCATAGCAGATGATATCGCTTGTTCCTGTTCTTTAATCTTTGCTTCTGATTCTAGAGATCCAAATACATTTCTACCCATTGTTCCCATTGCGCCACCAACCCACCATCTATCTGCCATGTTTTCAAGTGCTGAACAACTATCTCTCCAACTAAATCCTGTTTCACTGTCTATCCTTGGAAATGTTCGTAAAAATACCGTTAATGTTAATGAAACACAATATGGAATTAATGGTAATGGTGTTAAATCTTTAGAATTTTCAATAATTCTTAATACTGATCCTGCTGCTGAAAGCAATTTAGCATCTGTATAAGAGGGATCCAATTTTGGTACTTCTCCATTACTATACTTCTCCTCCGGTTTCTCCTTTGTTGTAAATAAATCATTAAACTTCTTATTGAAGGACTCTTCATTTGATCTTGTCTTTTGTTGCTTTTCTTGTGCCAATATCATCGTCAAAGGAGTAGTTAAAGTTTGCAAAGTTTGAGGATCTAAATTCGTTTGAATTTCACTTTCAAGTTTCAGTTTTTGTTTTTGATGATAAGCATGATGAGATAATCCTGCTACTTCAGTGATTACTGTCTCTTCTTGTAAAGTATCTTCATCATCACTACTCACTCGTTTATGAGCTAATATAACTGCTGAATGATGAAGTAACGCAAATATTGCATTTATAGGATCAATGGTATCATCTCCCATAAATAATTCATCAACTTCATCAGGAACAACACAAGGATAATGTCTCATAAATCCAGGTCTATACAATCGTATAACTTTTTCTAATTTATCACAAGCAAGTATTAATCGATGTAAATTACCATGTTCACTTGGTTGGACAATTGATAGCCCAATATCTTCATTAGCAATAATTAAAGGACGAGCATTAACACAAGCACTAATTCTATCCATACACCAAACACCCCACCATAATTTTCTTAATTGATCCTTTTCAGTAAATGCTCTATCATGATGAATTCCTAATGAAGTAGCATAATGAATTGACTTTTGTAAATCTGAACAACTATTTTCAAGACCATCAGGACCTTCTGAATGAAGAGAAAGTAATGCATATATCCTAACTAAAGTTAATCTATCCTGTTCAACTTCAGCAAATAATAAAGCTCTTATTTTAGCAGCTGTTGATGCGCAAAATTGTCTTGTTGATTCATGCCCTAAATGTTGAGCTGCTCTTGGATGTCTTGCTGCTGCTAATAATACTGCATGTAATAATAACGTTGGTGCTTGTCCTATACTATGTAATTTAACAAATTGTTCTAAATCTAATATTGGTATAATTTTATCTATTGATTCGGAATATAATTTAATTAATGCTTCACGATCAGGACGTAGGGGCATTGAAAATGCACTTATTGATGCAAGATAAGTATGAAGATGAGGATCAAGTCGTTGTTGAGAGGTAACCCCTTTCACCCATACACCTATTGATTCTCTATCTATATAAGAAGTTGGTGAAGTAGATGAAGAACTTGATGAATTTGATTGAAATTGGATACTACCATTTGGAGTTTTATTAGTTAATCCAGGTGAATGAGAACCAGTTCTACGATGAGTTTGATTTTGTTTACGAATCTGTGATGAAGTAGTAGTAGAATTGCTATGAGTATAAGAAGTTGCTCTTGGACCTATTCCTGGTCTTTTTGGAACATCAGATGTTAATTTTAAAGGTCGAAATAATGAAGGGCCAGATGATGTGATTGGAATCGATGAAGGAGAAGTTTTTGTAACTGCTGCTTGTGCTTGAATAGTAGCATTAGATATTACATTAGAACTAGTAATAGTTGAAATAGATGTAGGTCCAGAAGTTACTGTTGTTGCAACTGGAGCTTGTGATAATCCACTTACAGTTATAACACTACTTGCACTTGAAGATCGTTTATCCAATCCAGGACGAGAAGGTGAAGTTCCAGCATAAGAAGTTGATAACCCACCAATTGAGTTATCATCACTAATAATATTTGTAGGTATTGGAACAATACTTGGTTGAACTCTAACCCCACCACCACTACCACCACCTCCACCACCACCATTAACTGATAAACTTTGTTGAGCTAAAGCATCCAACCTCGATTCCTTCTCAATTAACTCAAATGTTGGAGCTAAACTACACATAATATCTGCCTTTTGACAAGGTTCACATCTAACACTTCCTAAAGGAAAATCACATCGTTTTCTTCTTCTTTTACACTGTTCACAAGCTTTCAAAGCTCGCTTTCGCTTCCTATATCCATCATTATTAGCCGGAAACACGTACATCTTAAGGTTTAACTATTATACAAATCCCTTCTTAATAAAATTACACCTTGAAAACGGTATTAACCGTTAGTAACCCTTTTCAAAAAGAGAGACTTTAAAAATAAATATGTTTATAATACAATCGTGTTTACTTTGGAGTTAATACGGGTTGGTGAGGTCTAGCCATCAATGCTTTGATTTGGATGTTAGGGTGAATTGAGTTCCCACTTTTGGATGCGATGGGACTTAAGGTTGAGTTGGGAGAGTATTGGGAGGGGGAGATGTGCGGGGCAGAATACGGGGACGGCTATGTGTTATGTGCGCACAGGTGTAAGGGTGAACACGAAGTTTAACGTACGTTAAACTTCGGTTAAGTGAAATAAATAAAGGAGGGGAAAGAAAAGGGGAAAAGAGAAGGCAATTGAATTAACTTATCGATTGTCTATAACTCTTTCTATACAATCACTAGACTTATATTCTTTGTAAATGAACTCTAAAAATTTTAAAAAGTAAGTGGTCTCACCGAGATTCGAACTCAGGTCGGCGGAAGAGTCTTTAGTCAGAATCCGCAGTGATAACCAACTACACTATGAGACCATTTTTGTCGAAGTAAAGGTGGTTGAATGTAAATGAGAGTATTATTCAGGGTTAGGGTTTTATAAAAGTTATTATACAGTATTTTCTTGTAAAAGTTTCAGATATTATGTAGATTTAGTTTAGTATTTGTTATTCTGGTATTAAGTTGTATATGTGGATCTAAAATCATTATATAAAAACAATAAATTGAAGATAAAACTAGTGGAAATGATAAAAATAGCAATAATTAGATATAGGTGTAAACTGGTAATTGGTCCGATCAGTTGGTAAACTATGGTAAGATATTTATATATATTTATATATAGATATATATCACCTTACCAAGTATATTGTAAAGCTCTTCAAAATCTCGTTATCTTCGCTATAAATCAAACTATGTACTTACATTCAACCTTTCCTTCACCAATTACACAATTACTTCTAAGCATTTTCATGTACAAGGTCAAGGTCCTTTCTATATTAGCATTTCAAGAAATCAATAACTTTCAATAATATATTTAATTAAAGTATATAGATAATTATTTATATAATTCTCAGTAAACTTATAATTGATTATCTATTCCTACTATTTTTTAAACTTGAATCTCGCACATGATCGACATCTCCTTAATACTTGTAATACTACCTTAAGTGCTAGTAATCGATTAGGTATAAAACTTCTACAACTTTCGATATTAATCTCCACCTAATTAATATATTGTACTCATCTACTTAACCCTTTACCATCTACTTAACCCTTTACCCACTTAATTAAAACCACGTACCATTCCCCACCCGCATAACTATTGGATTTCAAGTTCAACAATATATGCAACAGCTGAATGTTCTGCTGTAATCCCATAATATTAATTTACTCCATAATACTCAATTTCAACTAATATAAAACTAAATTTGCTCGCTGATTTCCCCCTTCCATTTATTTTCAAAAAGAGATTTTAAGGAATTCTGAATCAGCTATTACTCACTATGACAACTACTACAACTACTATTGAATGTAAAATCATCTCTTTTACGATTATTTATTTATTATCTTTCATGGTCCTCATCAATAGTGGGGGAGTAAATGGTACTCTAAATGTAAATTCTTCTACATACTCAGGACCTAACTAATTCCTTAAAATAAATTCCATGTTCAAGGCTGGTAGAATTATTAACGACTTAAATGAACCTGGCGAGAAGCATATTCCAAATTCCAACTTACTCATCATCATCAAGAACCATCACCCTCATACTCTATTACATCCACCATTCTAAAAAAGGTTCTCAAAAAAATTCTAATCAGGCAATTAATGATAATACTAATTCTAATTTTGAAGATATGGTAAATTCATTTACAATAGTCAACAGAATGTTTGGGATCAACTATGAAACAACTCAAAGATTCAAATTTCACTTACCGTGATTCAAATCAATTAAGGTATAGAATCCTCAGAAGAGCTAGTAAGAAATCTCATTCATGAGTTCATCAATAAATTAGAAATAAATTGAAATTACCTACTATTTCTACTATCATCATTACAAAGACCATACTGTAATTCAATTCATTATAACTTATTGTTCAACCATATTTACCACCAGTAATAATTACCATCCGCATTATCACTTCATCATACACTACTATTAGATACAATGTTAATATATAAATTCTGTAACTAATTAATTATATTTATTTTAACTACCTCCATGATTCCGCTCGTAAAGTGGGATAGCTTCAGCTATAATATTATATAACTTTGAAAGTTATATAAATCTAGATATATAAATCTATATCTTGCTAATTAAGTAATAGTTCAGAGGGTGAGAAATAAGTTCATCTTATAAATACGGTTTCTAGAACTAAGTTATACGCAACAGTCAATCAAAGCATAAATCTTACATCATATTGTGTTCCACCTTCTCAATCGAATCCACTAAACCACAATCACTCTTTCCATCACATGCACCTCCATACCCTCATCCCATCAACCCCATCTACGAAATATAACTTTTATTACTATATAAACTACATCATTTTTCGTAAAAATCTGTTGGTAAACCTAATAATTTACATTGTGCTACATCAACAAATGAAGATACAGTTGCTTTTGGTGCATCAAGAAGGAAGATGTTTGGATTTCTTGTAGAAAATTCTGGCCATTGTCCATTAGTTCTAATTGAATTGATTGTTGAAGTGTATCCACGGGTGGTTAAATATTTCAAATCTGGATTTGGATTAAATGTTCTAAAGAAACTACTCCAATAATCAAGAATAAGTTCATTAAATGGTAAATCATATTGATCTCTATATTGTAAACCAAATTGATTTTGAGTACCAAAGACATAATACAATTCACCAGAATGACAACGATAGTATGGTAAACTTGGATCACCAAATGGATGAGATGCAGTAACTGGTGCAGAACATACATGATTAGGATCATAACCATCATAAGTTCTATCAAATTGATAATAATAAACACTTTTGAATTTGTTATGTTTAACTGCTGAACTAATAGTGGCTTGATCAATACATCTAAATATAACATCAGTTGCAATTCTTGAACTAACATTATAAACATCTGCAATTGTATTACCTGGAAGTGGGAATAAACCACTATTTAAAATCTTTTCAGTGAATGAACTATTAAATCCAAGAAGTTGTTCAATACCAGTTGTAAAATCATTAGTTGTTGGGTATCCAATAAATGGTGCGCCATCATCACGAGCTGTACCGTATAAAAGTGGAACATCTGCAACATAATCATGTCCCGTAACATCAATATGATCTTGTTGGATATAGTGACCATCAACAGTTATATATCTTGCAACAGTAGCATAATTATTAATAGTTAATGGATCAACCTTTTTGAGACATGATGCAACATCTTTAGCTGAAGAACATCCAAGTCCATTGACAATTGCTTCACCAGCAACTTGATATTCTTCTTCTGGTGTATAATATTCAGAATATGATGTACCATAGTTATAACCACCAAGATTACTTTCAGGAATTGCTGCATGGAATAATCCTTTAGCAGGAGGACTACCTAAAAGTGCTCGAGTAGTACCAGCACCAGCAGATTGACCAAAAACGGTGACGTGATTTGGATCACCACCAAATTGTTCAATATTTTGTTTAACCCATTCAAGTGCGGTAATAACATCAGCAAATCCATAATTACCTTTAATATCAGTACCAGGAATTGATAAGAATCCTAAGGTACTAAGACGATAATTAACAGTAACTACTACAACATCACCTCTAGATGCTAAATTTCCACCATCAAAAGTTGGATCGGACCCAGTACCTGATGTATAACCACCACCAGTAACCCATAATGCAACAGGTTTAAGTTGTTTTGATGGACCATTTGGAAGATATGGGGTAAAGACATTTAAGAATAAACATTGTTCGCTAAAACCAGTTGTAGAAGCAGTTGGACTATTGAAACAACTAGCACCATATTCAGTAGCTTGAATAGTTTGTTTCTTTTGACTATAAGGAGTTGAATAAGTCCAACGTGGTGTATAGTCAGCAAATGGAATACCTAAAAATCTAAATGATTTTTTATTTCTAAATCCAATAAACTTGTTACTATTGGAAGAGACTGAAATTTCATTTTGATTATTAGCAGTACTATTTGCAACAAGAGATGCAGTTGAAGATTGTGTACATAATACTGAATATTTAAAATTTCTATTTCCAATTGAATGAACTGTTAATCCAGTAGATGGTGTAATATAACCATTTTGAACCCAAATAGCAGTATGAGGTGATACCTTTCCAGTTAATAAAAGATAATTTAGTTGTAAAGTTAAATCTTCATGAGAAGATCTTAACAACGATGAAGATACAAGAGATTCAGATAAAGAAGAACATGCTGCTGATGCTTCTTGATAAGTATTCTCACCATCTAAAAACAAAAATGAATTATGATTAACATCATCATTAAAGTTTAAATTATTTTGATATAATAAAGTTATACCTTGATTCAAAGGAGATGGTTGTCTTGGAGCTGCTAAAACTGTGTGCAGGAACAAATAGGAAAGAACAGTTACAAACCCAATCATTATTGGACCACTAGAACGATTTGTCAGTAGCCGGCTTGCTAATGAAGATAATGAAGAGGATTTCATCGCTATTTTATAAACAATCCCCGAGATCTCTCAAAAGAAGAGAGATTGTCTACTTGAAAATACTATTATAACCACCGGGTTTATTTTAACCGGTTAAGACTGACGGCTAAAGATATACAACACCTTATTAGATTAAAGTAATAGATCAGCGAGATTTAGGTCTTTTCATTTCCAGTTAACGATCGACAATCAAATCAACGGCAAAAAAAGTGGAGGGCGGTGGACTAGCGTGAGTGGGGGTATGATAATCATTGCATAAATTTGTCCCTAGATGCAAGTTAAGAGTTGGTGCATTGACAAAAATTAATAATAAATCAGGGACCAGGGGTACAAAGAGCGGGGAATCGACAGAATCGGGGGGAAATACAAGCAGTAAATTACTTAATGCCGTGTTTCGGAGGAACGGAGGTGGGGATAAAATGCAGGTTTTATATCCACCTTTTATTGATGTTGTTGAATTCACGGTTATTAATTGTGCCTGAATGAAAGGTCTCATGACACAATTCCAATTCCTATATTTTCACTCATTGTATTTTTTATTTATCCGCACCGCGCAATTGACCCTAACGGTTAGAAATAACCGCTTTCAATTATCAACTCATCAATTCAACTCAATTAACAAATTCATTAATAATATGTATTATATATATATATTATACTTAACGATTCATCAGTTAATCTGAAACAGAGACAACGTAGTACTATAAATGTCTCATCTCTATCCATCCCACCAATGCCTCCGGAGCCGGGCTCTGCCCGGACCCGTAGCTCGCTTCGCTCGAATAAGTGGGGGAAGTTGAAAATATAATCAACGCAACAGGAAAATGCAACGACAAGAATGATAACCGTAACTTACGTGGGTGAGGGAGACTTAATTCATCCCATGCACACAACAAGGCGCGGGATGCGATCGTGATTGGTAAAATTACAAATGGATAATTAATTATAACCACCGTTGATTTAATTTTCAAAAATATTCCACTAGCTCAGTTCCTCAAAAATAATCACAATCATATAAACCAAAAATCAACCCGGACGGGACTCGAACCCGCAACCTTCGGTAGAATACCTAACGATTCACCGTTTTGTTAACAAAACCGAAAACCGACGCGCTACCATTGCGCCACCAGGCTTATTTTTTTTTATATATACGGTACATTTCTACATAAAGCTATACTACGCCGCACTAACAGCGGCGCTTTTACCTGCCTGTGAATGCCTTCATTCTCCGTTACTTATTTCTGCCCTCGATTTTGTTCTTCTGAATTGTTTGAAGTAGAAATAGCATCAATTTGTCATCAGGTTTAGTATGGTATGGTGCTTAGAGTGAGATTAGAGACTAATCGAACAGCAGAAATAAGGATAATAATTCACCATGAACAGATATGCTACATATAAAGACTAGGAGAACTTCGACTTTTATGGAAAATTGTTGAAATACCGCCAATGGATGGCGAGAAAGATAAATGTAAAGAATGAAGATGTTATTGCAAGAAATAAACAGATTAAAATTTATAAGAGGATAAGAAATGAACTAAGAATAGGATTAGAACTTAGCGGATCTTGGTTAATGGCACATTTTGTACTTTAATGGTTGAAGGTAGGAGTAGAAAAAGGAGAGGAAGCGAGAAGCAATTAGATGAAGTAGCTTAAAACCAATTCCATCCAATGTAAAATACACAAATGAGCTTCATTGAAAAAGTAGATATTTTAATCACTCCATAAGGAAGTTCCTGCTGGAATACATTTAATGATGGTGCTGGTGAAAGAATATATGAACGTCTACACCAATAAATGAGAAATAAAGTTAATTACGTTTAATAGTACTTGGTTAGTTATTCAAGTGTATATGTAAATGTATAGTTATGATATAAAAACAATAAATTGCATGAATGAATACAACCGAATTACGATAATTCCTCGCTTGCGAGGAACAACGGGTCCGGGCAGAGCCCGGCCGCCGGAGGCAAAAGTAGTGTATGTGTATGTCATTAATCTATGCAAATTAGCTATATATACCTTGTGTATGCAATTGGAATTGATCATAAAGTCTTGTATAAATACTGCCTAAACTTTTTCCAATAAGATTATTATCAACAAATTGATCTACTTCATTATCACTAAGATGTAATTGAAATCTTTGTCTTAATTGTAAGGAAGTTGCTGCTCCGGAGGAGAAGCATGGTAGGCTTGAATCTTTGGACATCATTTCAACTAGGATGATGATAGAATCAGCGTGTTTACGAAGTACTTTAAATGCTTGTTTGAGTAGAGTACGAAATTGTTGAAAATATTCTGATTCAACACCTCCCATTAGGTCTACATATTCTTGGGTGAGTTTAAATGGTGCTGCTTCGAATCCAAATTGGCCAGGTGAGTTGGAGAGTAAAAAACCAAAATCAATATGGATTATGTGGCCGTGGTTATCTAGTAAGATGTTACCATTATGACGGTCTTTTATTTGGAGAATGTACGATAAGATCGAGTATGGAGCAAGACTTTGTGCAAAACATGAAAGTGCTTGGTCGTGATTAGGAGTTCCTCTTGGTCCAAATGTTCTTTCAAAATGATCAGAAAGGTTTGCAATTGTTCCTTTGGGGTTGGTTCCCGCTGCTTGGGATGCACTTGTTAATGCCTTTTTTATTGAATGAATACTTAAACCATTTGTAATTGTTTCAACTAACCCGGTTGAATCACTAGTAATAAGAATTCTCATCTTTTTAACCCAAACTGAAACACCATTATCATTCCAAATTTTATTAATTGCTTCAATTAATTGACATGCAAATGCTTCTTGTCTCAAGTCGAAACCTGTTTTAGCAATTACTGAGAAAAGATCCCAATTAGGGTAATGACCATATGGTGAGGTTCTTCTAATTCTTTCTTTTCTTAATGTCCAATCTTCCCCAAGATTTGCTGCGGATGGATCATCAGTAGTTATTCCTGATGTTTTCAAATCATTTTCTAATTTTCTTTCTCCTGCCTCTCCTTTAAATACGCTTGAATTAGAATTATAATCTTCCATACTTTGCATATTAGCAATGATTTTAGCTTTAATAGATGCTACTTGGTCTTTTGGTAATTTACTACCAAGATTACCATCCAATTGGGTAATCATAATTGCTGCTGTACGCATATAAGTTGCTAATCCAGTAACATCTATTGTATCTGATTGATTTGGAGTAACATAAGATGAAGAAAATGATAAATCTGATGCTCTTGGTGATGACGTTGAATCTTTATTTGCAGATAAGAATGGTAATGAGGAGATTGATGCGTTTAGCGCATCTTGTACAAGATTTTGTTTATCTTCATATAAATTAATAACTGATAAATCCCCAACATCTCGTTCTTCTAATGGATAGTTAGAACTATATCCGTTAGAAATATCTGTATCAGTGTAGTCATCGCTCTCTTCATCAAAGCTTTGTTCCTTTTCAATCTCTATTTCCCTCTTTTCCTGCTCCTTTTTCTTTTTATCATGAAGATATGCTAAATCAAATATATACCTTCGGTCAGTTTCATTAGATAAAATAGTTTTATTCTTATCACATTCAGGATTAAAATCAATATCATCACGTAAATATTCAATCAGCATTAAAAATGGAACCTTTTCAGCTGAATTAAGGACTGTTGCTTCAGCAGGGGATATTCGAACAATTCGATTTTGAGTTGGTCGAGGTCCAAAGGTCTTTGTTGGGAGTAATAAAGGAATATCAATCTCTGCTGGTAAATCGTTATTAATTAATGCTAATTCTGCTTTTAAAGCTGATTGACGAGCTTGTTTTGGAACTTGTAAGAGTCGAGTAGAAATTGATTGTAAAGCATAAACAAATTGAGTTTCACAACGAAAGTAGTTTGTCTTCAACGATCGAACAAGTTCAGTACGATGGAGAGTAGTTAATTGATTTGTTAGATGAGATGGTGAATAAGCCATAGTTGGATTAGAAGGAATTCTCCTTGAATTGGTTGAAAGAATTGGTGAAGAAGGAGTTGAAGATTCAGAATTTGATCGATTTCTTAAATAATCTGATGATGATAAATCTGGTAATGATAATGCTTCAGATTTTCCTTTATAAACTTCAGCTTTTAATTGTTCTATTGATGGATGAGATTTAATCGAAGTGGAAGAAGGTTTAGTAGATGAATTAGGTAATGAATTACTAGCTGATGATAATGATATAGTTCGTGTTGGGGTTGAAGCTTGTGCTTGAGTAGGAGAATTCACTAATGGACTTGTTTTTGTTCTGGATACTTCAGCAATAGACTTTCGTTTATCACCTCCTCCTGTCCCTGTTTCCTTTCTTAATTTACCCTTTCCCATTCCATTTGCCTCACTTGACACATTTGACGTTGATTTACTTCTTAACAATTTAGTTGCGATATGAAATATATGAGTTCTCTGTTTTCTGCCTTGAGAAACCATTAATGGTTTTATATATTCAGGAGCTTTTGGCATGCCAATTCCAGCAGCAAATAAAGAACTAAGAATTATAGCTGGTCCAGTATTCTCCTTCAACCTATCACTTGGAGCTGATCCAACATTAAACAATAAATATTGCAACTTATTATACAATCGTTTACAAACTTGAAATCCATAACAATCAGGATCAACTGAAGTATCAGTTAAATGAGCTTGTAATTGCCAAAATACCAACAATGTACAATGAGTTGATTGATTACATAAATCCAATAATAAATCTTCCAAAGCCATTGATTCTGTTTCAACAGTAACATGTAATTGAACCAATTGTGGTAGAAAAAATTCAATTTGTTCCGAGGGATAAGAACGAATTTTATTACACAAATGAAAATGAATTCCTAAATTATGAGAATACTTCTCAAGATAAGATACACAAACAAAGATTGAAAAATAAGGAGAATCTATATACCGTAAAAGAGAGTCGTTGCCTGATGTTGAAATTGGTTTGTTGTGATCAGATCCATTAGTATGACCATTATGGAGAGTTTTACTATTCTTAGTACTGTTATTTTTATTATTTACAAGGCCACCTGCCCTACCACCTCCTTCACCACCTCCTTCGCCATCTCCTCCTCTACTACCTCCTCCCCCTTCTCCAATCAATCGATTCATATGCAATTATAACTGATAATTCCGCTTGATCCGTTAAATGAATGTAACTATCTCGTCGATATTATTTGACTATTTTCTCTACGTTTATTCAATTATTCATCAATTTCATTATAACATTCCAAATCAATTGCTTATACAAGAATACTTTTTACTAACATGAAAAATAAATTCGATAATAACAACACTTGAAGGGTGCAACAAACGTGGCACAAAAAGATAAAGCCGCATGGTAAGATTTGATAAGAGTAAATTACAAATGAATTTGATGAAGATGAAAAAGAGGAAAAGACATTCTTCAATGATAAAGTTTGATTGAATAGTTTAAAAGAATATTATTAGCAATATAAAGAGTTTTATTCATAATTGATGAACAGTAAAGTTATTATTTACATAAAAATAATTAACAATATCACATAGCAAACTAATAATAATTAAATACACCTATATATTAACTTTATCAACATACCAATTCAATTATCAACATTCCTAAACATTTGTTAAACAAAATAACCCATTTTACCTCCCTCCCCACCCCGTCCCC
>JAJMID010000206.1:0-18290 GCA_030583405.1 Sugiyamaella americana
CCCTCCCTTTATAGCCAAAACATTGACTGGCACTAGTTGTTCCAAACTCTTGGCTCTGGAGAAACGAATTTCCTTAAGTATAACAAGCTTACCTACTGATAGCATTGGAAATTCCTTTTTGAAGTTTCTCTTTTCTAGTAGCTGAAGGCATTTCAGTTCTTCATTGACGGAAGCAACATGAGAAAGTTTGAGATTAACTTCTCTAACTTTGAACCCTCCCGAGGACTGGCATTTAGGAGGAATTTTCGAAGTCTTTGCTCGGTGCAACCTCGTTCCAAAGTATAAAACTTATCATGGTTTCTTCTATAAAAGTTGCATGTATTCCATAAACGATAGTCATTAGCTAAATATGAATATGATTGCTTACATACTTGCTGAATATTAGTCCATTCTAATAGACCAAGGAATGAAAAAAATAGTATGTAAAATTTCAGTAGGTAGAAATGTAAATGGATCGGATCTTGTAAACCGATTGATCTTGAATTCGATTAATAATTTCATCTTTCTTATCACCTCTTAATAAGCTAGATAATGCTTTAAGGAACAATTGTAAAGCATCATGTTTGTTTGCAGTTAACCGGTTGATCTTGGATTCAATTAATAATTTCATATCACTAGCTTTTTTATCATCTCTTAATAAGCTAGATGCCTTGAGGAACAATTGTAAAGCATCATGTTTGCTTGCGGTTAAAGTGAGTAAATTTCCCCATCGATAATATCCTATCGGATTGTTAGGGGATATTCCTGTCAGTTGCTGATCGGTGTTGTTTATGCTTCTCGAGTTGTAAACACATTTCAACCATTACTTTAAAAGCCAAATTTCTTGAGAAAGATTTTATCAGGTGAAAGCTCTCACTTGGTGAAATAACCTGAGGACATTTATGATAGAGGTGGGTCTAGGTGATTTTGAACAAAAAGATTATATTAAGATGGTGAGTAAGAGCAAAGCAAAGAATAATACGTTTGATAACAATATGCCGTCATTGATTGGCATAATGTTGGTGTTTGCTTATGGATGATACTGTTGAGCAGTTGAGGACGACTTTTGGATGAATTAATGAATAACTTGAGTGTAAGAGAGGAAGTGTGTGTGTGTGAGTGTGTGTGTGTAATGTTGCCTAGCTATATATTTAGATTATATATTTCTAAATATTATATCACTTTATATTTCAATTAGCGTTGATATTGAGTATGATAATATTATATGGTGATTTTGCACTTTGCTCGGACAATGGAGAGGATACAGGCAGCGCCCGGACGCTACTCCCTAAAGCACTTATTTTTGAATAATATCATGATTCAATAACTACCGTTATAAGACTATAATCAGTTAATTTATGAACTTCTGTATATCTATCTTTGGAAATGGTAAAGTCATGTTATTTCCTGGACCCCAACCTTGATTATCTACTACTTTTCTCGTAATCATTGCGTGCTCCTTCTCGTTTCTTCTTTTCTCCTTGAGCACTCAATTAATCATTATATATTATCGAAGTTTATATTAACTATTTAAGTTTATTATTATTAAATACATTTATTATACCTATAATTCCAATGCCCCCTTCCCTCTGCCTCCGGCGGCCGGGCTCTGCCCGGACCCGTTGTTCCTCGCTTCGCGAGGAATCGTTATCAAATTTATTAATTATACTCTTTAACTTATTGTTTCTTATCGTTGTTTCATCAATAATCCGCCACCCTAACATATACATCGGTTTACCGATCTTTTGATTAATTCCTATATCCTATCTTACCTCCCCCTGATTATTCTTGATTTATAACAATTCGGTCATTATTTGTTACGCTATTCCTTAATATCGCCCTCTTTTAAACTGCCTAACCGCCTTAACTTCGTCCGTGGACCTCCCTCCTCCCACCAACCCACCTCTATCTTGCATGAGGCTTTGTCGGACTTAACGCTATCAACTAGCAACCGTCATTCCTAATCTGGGTAATCTTAATCTCATCACCTCATTTTTTCCGCCGACGTTTGCTATTAAAGCCGTTATTTTTCTCTATATTAAGCCTAGCAATACCACCGCTTATTTTCATTCAAACTTTTCTATTCACTATCTACTCACATTATGGAACTCGCTGATTACGCTCAAGCTGCTCGCAATCTTTGCGCTGGTAAACCAACTTATACTGAAAAAGATTACCCAGATCTAACTGGTAGAACTTATATTGTCACTGGAGGCCCTACTGGAATCGGTTTTTATGTTTCTAAATTCCTTCTCACAAAAAATGCTAAAGTTTGGCTTGTTGCAAGAAGTCAATCAAAAATAGACTCTGCAATTGAAAAACTTAAACAAGAACTCCCAAATGCTAATGTTGACTTCTTTTTAGTGGATTTTTCTGATCTTAACTCAATCAAACCAGGTGTTCAAAAATTCCTCGATTCGAATGATAATCTTTATGGTGTTATTCACAATGCTGGTGTTATGGTCCCTCCAAAAGGAACTGTAACAAAACAAAACTATGAACTACAATTAGGTGTTAACAATATTGGACCATTCCTTTTACAAAAATTTCTTGATGATAGAATCATCGCAACTGCTAAAAATGCTCCTGCAAATTCTGTTCGTATTCTATGGGTCAGCTCTTCTGCTCAAGGTAACTCCCCTAAAAATGGTGGTATTAATTGGGATGATCTCAATTTCAAATCAACTGATGCTGGCCCTTTTACAATCTATGGTCAATCAAAAGCTATCAATATTTATGAAGCAATCCAATGGGCAAAGAACCATCCAAACTCTGGCGTTATATCTGTTGCCTGTGATCCTGGTAACATTCGTAGTGAATTACAAAGAAATTTAACTGGTATTCAAGCTCGTGTTGTTAATTGGATATTATATCCAACTCCCTACGGTGCTTATACTGAATTATATGCTGTTCTTCATCCATCCTTCACAACCGATGATAATGGAGCCTTTAGTATCCCATTTGGTCATAGAGGAAGAATCAGAAAGGATATCAAAGCAGGTGCTGAAGGGGAAGCTGGTACAAGAATCTGGAAATGGTTAGACGAACAAGTTAAATCATATCTTTAATCTCTCTCTTTTTCTTTTCGTTTTAGAAATATTATTTAATATAATTTATCCGCGTACCCTCTCTTTGCCTCCGGCGGCCGGGCTCTGCCCGGACCCTTTGCCACGCTCCGCGTGGAATCAGTGGCGTACATTGTTCGTTCACTTGCTCTTTTTCTTTCTCAACCAATTTATTAATTTATTTTCATATATAATAACTACACTTTCACATATACAACCGAATAGCAATCTAGCTAACTTGAGATATCTTCAATAACTGATTAAATTTCTACTTCTTCAACAGAATTTAACCGTTTTGAATAGATAACAGTAATTTGGGTCAGCTTTTTTTTCTTTGGAAAGTATTTATTAATATATATTACAAGAACACATATTTATACTCCGTGGTAAGGAGCTTCGCTTAATTGTTAATCCTCTTTATTCGAATAGATAGTATCACGATGTCTAGAACAGTCTAGACATTAGATCTTAGTTAAGGATTATCTCTATGATATCTTAATAGAAATTTCTCTCTATGGAATTTGAATTTGGTTTAATGGCTGTGATTTTGTAATCTATTAACGGAATCTTCCATTGCTTTGAATTTTATATCTTAAATATTCAAAAAGCCGGGGTTAGGGTTGGTATATTGAATTTGTGTATGTTCCATAAATCTTAATTCCACAAATCCGGGAAATGACCGAGTTGGTTGTTCTTTCCGATATCCGCAATAGTTTAATGGCTAGAATCTCCGCCTGTCACGCGGGAGATCAGGGTTCGATTCCCTGTTGCGGAGATTATCTTTTTATATTTTTGTCCCTAAGTTGGAAGGGCAATGCACTATCAAAAGGAGATATAGTAGGTGACATCCATTATACACACGTTCTTATTATCTTTACCAGATGTTTTTATCACCAGGTAGTTATAGAGGTTCACATTGTGGTTATTGTGATGGCCATGATACTTCTTATACTTTTGGATTTCATTTACTGGATAAATTGACGGTTGATCAATATCAAAGGCTAATTGACCGAGGGTATCGTCGTAGTGGTTCATATGTTTATAAACCAGATTTAAAGCACAGCTGTTGTCCACAATATACTATTAGATTAGAGGTTGATAAGTTTGTTGTTAGTAGAGAACATAAGAAGATAATTAATAGATTCAATAGATTTGTCGAAGGAGAAGTTAAACATAAAGGGAAAGGTAAAGATAACCAAATATTCAATCTAATTGAATCAATACATTCACCTGAATCACAAGATTTCCAAGTCAAACTGGATTCAAATTCATTTACAAATGAAAAGTTTAAATTGTATAGATTGTATCAAAGTACTATTCACAATGATGAAGCGTCAGAAGTAACAGAAAGTCAATTCACAAGATTTCTATGTTCAGATCCATTTATAAATGAAGATATTAAGTACGGAGCTTTTCATCAATTGTACTATTATAAAGGAGAATTAATTGCAATAGGAGTTATAGACATATTGCCCAAATGCATCTCTAGCGTTTATTTAATCTGGCATCCTGACTATGCAAATATGGTATTAGGGAAATTAGCAGTATTAAGAGAGATTTCTCTTTGTATGGAGTATAAAGTACCGTATTATTATTTAGGATTTTATATTCATAATTGCCAGAAAATGAGATATAAAGGGTTATATAGTCCTAGTTATTTACTTGATCCGGACTTTGAAGGAGAAGATTTGGAATGGATAGAAATAGAAAGGTATAAGAAAGAGATGGAGGAGAGGAAGTATGTTACGTTTAGGGGAGAAGGTGAGGATGATGGGGATGTAGAGGAGAAGGGTGACGTATATGATAGGGATAATGGAGCAGCTGAGTTTGATTCAGACTCAGATTCAGATACAGATTCATATTCAGAGTCGGATTTCGTTCGAGTGGTAAACGCTGACATGCCAGGTACTCTTAACAAGAAGCAGCTTCAAAGTCATTTACGAAAATCAAGATTGGATCTGAAGGAAATTCCCATAATATTGGATATTCATAGTAGAAAGATAAGAGTTACTTATTATGAATTAATGGAAGGGTATCAACCGTTAGTAATGAGGCTATTAGAAGACCTGGCATCAGCTTTAGGAGTGGAATTAATGAAAGAGGTGTCACTAGTTTTAAGATAAATGTAATGTATATTTGTAAATAAATCAATTCCGAGCGAAGCGAGGAACAACGGGTCCGGGCAGAGCCCGGCCGCCGGAGGCAAAATGAACGGATGCTTGCTTAGTTATTAAATAGTATTTTATAAATATATGATTTACAACGTCATTTAGATAAGATAACTATAAATCATCACCTCTACCCATTATACTGACGACTTCACCAGGTTTGAATGGAGGTAAACCAAGATATGGACAACCATCACATCTGAATGCATCACCTAAGGCACAACTACCACAACCACCTACAGCTTTACCGGGGATTGTGAAGTCGATTTCGGCCATATCATCTGATTCAAGTTGAATGATATTTTGTTGTTGTTGTTCCAATTCCTGTTCTTCGAGTTCTTTTAAACCACAAGTACAATCTTTACAAGCCTTACGACGTTTTCTACCAGGACCAGGATCACATTTTGAAGGAAGAATAATAGCTGGTGGTAAAGGCTCATCATTCATAAGGTCATTTTCATCAATAAGATCATCATCGTCATCGTCGAGGTTAAGTTTTACTATAGTTGATTGATAAGGGGAAGAGTTGTGAGGAGATGATGATGAAGGAGATGAGTATGAAGGAGATGAATATGGAGGAGATGAAAGTGAAGGTGAAGATGGTGATATTGATACTGTTGATGATGGTTCTCCATCTTGTAATGCTCTTTTAAATCTTGGTAATACAGTCTTTTTATTCTTCTTTAAAGAAACAGACACAGGAGCTACTCCATTATTAACACTATGTTTAACGAATTCATCTCCCTCTTTAACAAAACCAGCTATTAATAAAGGAAGAGAAGATTTACTACTTGAAACATCAATCTGACCAGTTAATCTACAACCATTCTTCGCACTTTCATATAAAAGATCACAAATTTTATCATCAACAATAACATTACTACCATTAACATCAGCAATATGAATATGAGAATAATAATTTGAATTTAATTTGAATGTCCCAGTAGTTAATCTTTCTAAAAGTTGATGATGAAAAATCTCCGATTCTGAAGAAAAATGATTAATTTGATTTTGAACCTGATCAGGCGATTTAACAATCTCAGAAGAGAGTATTAATAAAGTAGCCGATGGGATTATATCAGCAGTCATAATGGAGGAGGAGGAGGAGGTGGTGGTGGTGGTGGCGGTGAGGTTAATATTATATTATGGCACCTTCTGGGAGATGCTATACAAGATGAATTATAGTTGCTGTTGAATATAAGCTCGAAGTTGCACTTAATATCGATACTTTTTACACCTTTTTACACTTATTACTAGTTCACTATCAGTCGCCGATTAAATTACACTACTTCTTATCTCAGTCCTTCTTCGGTTCGTTTATAAATAACAACTGTTTACACCGTCTTAGTAATACAAAAAAAATCTCTCGTAGAAAATGCACCTTGAATGCAATATTTAATGTGAGTGTAACATACAGTAACATTTCACCGCTTAGCAATTTCAGATCTGAACGAAAAAAAAAAACTCAGCCGTACGTTTCAAAGAAATACACTCCGATATCGCTCTCCTCGCGCTTGTATCGTTTGTATCGGTTCATCAAGCGAAATTGCGTGATATCGTGGGATTGCCTCCGGCGGCCGGGCGCTGCCCGGACCTGTTTGCCGAGCTTCGCTCGGAGGTCAAGTTCGATTTGTATATGGAATAAATCAATATGTTACAGTAACGGAGTGGAATCAGCGAGCGCGGGGTTGATGTTAACACTAACCGTTAGCTGGCTAAGAAGGAGGTACGATATCCGCTCATGTGACTATGTACCGTATCCGCTAGTTAATGTTGGCGGTTAGTAGCAGCAGCCGATGATATATATATGGGTTTTCCTCGCTCCGCGAGGAACAACGGGTCCGGGCGGAGCCCGGCCGCCGGAGGCACTATGGGGGAAATTGTGCTGTTGACTGTTGATAAATTAGGGAATTTAATGTTAATTAATATTATTTAGTTATAAACATGCGCGTAGAGACAACTATTATATATAAAGTGCAAATTTTTGTTCATCATTAAAATGTGAATTGTTGATTCACTTAGTTTGAAATATCTCCTCCTCGGTCAAACTAACTAAGTTTATTGTTGTATCTGCTATAACTACGGTTGTAATTACTGCTATCGTTGTATGCATTGTTGAATCTATTGTTGTATCTGCTGTGGTATCTACTGTTGTATCTACTGTTGTGTCTATTGTTGTATCTATTGTTGCATCTATTGTTGTATCTACTGTTGTATCTACTGTTGTATCCATCATTGTATCCATCATTGTATCCGTCATTGTATCCATAATTGCATCCATCATTGTATCCATCATTGTATCGATAATTGTATCGATAATTGTATCGATAATTGTTTCGATAATTGTTGTTATCATGATACCTCATGCTATGATTGCTATTATAATCTTTTGTAAAATAAGTATAAGGTGAGGTAGTTTCTGATTCAAATCTTTGTTTTGAAGATGCTGGTGATGTAGTTGTAGTGGAGCTTCCTTGTGAAGATGGTGATGGTGTACTTTGGACTTTGCAATCTCTTGTAAAATGAGTATGGTTTCTACATGATTTGCAAAATTTACTTCTTGCACGTTTCTTACTTTGCTTGGGTTCTGAATTTTCAATATAAACTGAATCTTTAATACCTAATTCGAGATCATCAAGTTGTTTATCGGTAGAATAGACATTACCAACAACTTGTTCATCAGATCTCACTTCAATAACTTCAGCTTCTTCTTTAACTATATCTAAATCAACTTTGTTATTGGTGGAATGGACATTACCAATAACTTTGTCATTAAAAACAACATCAACTTTAGATTCATTAAGTTCATATTCAGTCATATCTAATCCAAGTTTTTTATCATTAGCATCATTAAATTCATATTCAATCGTATTTAATTCCTCAAGAAATTCCTCATCAGATTCAATTTCAACAATTCGACATTCATCACCAGTTTGATAATATTCAATTTCCTTGTAAACTTTACTTTCGACTTTATTACTTCCTCTTAATTTCATAAACTTATTTTGAATATGAAACATGCAAAGAATTCTACTAATCAATGGTAAGTAACTTGGTTCGATATCAATAGCATCATTATCATAAATTGGCTTGAAAGTAATATGAATAAAATGAATCTCTTGAACTTGAAAAATAGATGCTTGAATACATCTAGTTTCAATTAATAAATCTGCATAACCAATATTAATAGTGTGATATTGCGACCTATAATAGTTAGTAAATAATTTTAATTTCTACGTTATCCCATTCATATACTTACCAGTTCCATTCTGAATTTGTTGCATTATCTGCTCCCATTCGAGCGTAATCCCATTCTCCACCGTATGAATCAGTATCATCCCATTCTCCACCGTATGAATCAGTGTGATCCCATTCTCCGCCGTATGAATCAGTATAAACTCCTTCATCAATATTACCTTGACTGAAAACAGCTTTTAAGTATTCAAATAATTGTTCCTTTCTCTTACTGCCAGAATCATAACAGTTTTGTGTAATAGGTGTAAAGTTTTGGTAGGATAATTCTTCAGGTAATTCAACAGGCTCTTTACTATTTCTTTTATTGCATTTGGAAGTAATAATTTTGGATTCAGTATGCTTTCTGGAGTTATTCATCAAATAAAGAGATATTCATCAAATAAAGAGAATAAATTGCAATTAATACTAATTGAAAGAAAAGTAAATTAGATGCAGTAGGTTGTGTTGTTTGATAAGTGTATGTTGAAATAAGTTCAGAAGGCAATACTGGAACAAGACCAGTTTCTACTGGAGCTTCTTGGATTTCAAGTGGTTTTTCTGAAGTAAATAAAGAAGCACTAATATAAGCAGCAGTGCTGATTAAAAACATATATTGTGGAGCTACAAAATGAGCGGTGAGAGCAATAATAGAGTCCATGATTCAATTGTAATTAAACTTGCTATAACCTTTTATTAGATTTTACTGAAAGAAAAAAAAAGAAGAAAGGATGCTACGTTCTATCGAGCGATATTTATAATTGTTAATAATGATTATGGAGAAGTTGATATTATGGGGATGTATGTGGCTGTGCGATAAGGCTAAGGAGAGCTTAAGCAAGATCTATTAGATCTGGCATTACAATCCAAATATCCGGGTTATTGGTTCTCTCATAACAAATTCCTAAAGATTATGATGAGAATTTTAAATTCAATTATTCAATAATATACAATTTAAGGTATTTTTCTCTACCTAGTTGTGATCTTCATGTCATCAAGATAAGATAAGATAAGGTTGACATTATCAAGGGTCCAAGAGCTTGCTCGATTCGGAAGGTGGGGACTGCCTAATGCAATCAGATAAGAGGTGTATCACGTGATAAAAGAATAAGATGAAGAATATATAATAAGTTTCTCAATGTTCAGGATAAAGGATTAACCAGCTGTAATTGTTTGAAACGTATTTAATATTCCTAAGTTTATCATTTTGTTAGGAATTAAAGATTGCGTATTGAGATAGCTGACCAAACACCACCAGGTTCACGGCGAGGGTTCTACTACTGCATTTGGATTGGATGTATTTTTGTCTCAGCGGTAAGATTCCATTAATTCGTAAGTATTAATTTTAAATTTTATAGTTAATATATAGCTATATGAATCTACAACCACCTGATCTGTGTATTCCTCGCTTCGCGAGGAACAACGGGTCCGGGCAGCGCCCGGCCGCCGGAGGCGTAGTTATGTAGGCGGAAGCCCAATCCTTACCCTTATCTTATCTTTTAACCGATTGAGTTTTGCGTCTGACGCAAAGTTTCTGAAGTTAAGGGGGTTTAGGGAGCAATTTTCAGGAATTTAAAGGACTTTTTTTAGGGTATTAAGGACATTAAATACTTTTATAACGTGTGATGTCTTCTTTTTGTTTTTATTAATATGGATCATATTAACGATATTAACCCAGTTGGTAACGAAGAAGGTGTCGGTGTGGCAGTTGAAAACATTGTAGTTGAGCGTAGTATTGATGATACAGCCGAAGAAGGAGTCGGTGAGGCAGTTGAAAACATTGTAGTTGAGCATAGTATTGATGATACAGCCAATGATATAGCTGAAAACAATGTTTCTGAAACTCATAATGATGAAGGTAATTTGCCTGTAGATATTACTAGTGATATAGTCGAAAACAAAGTATCTGAATCTAATGATAATGGCGCTTCGCCTATTAACACTCCTTTTGATACTGCTGTTGAAACTTCTATAGATACTTCTATTGATATAGCTGAAGGTAATGGTTTTAAACATGGTGTTGATGGTTCAATCATTACTTCTACCGATACAGTTGAAAACATGGTTTGTAAAGTTAGTGATGATTCACCAGTTAAAATTAGTAAAACACAATATGTTCATGAAAGACTAAACCGTGATCAACCTGATTCGCTTTTTTATGATGACATTTCTACTGATGAAAACTTTGCTGATGCTTCTTCGTCTCATATTTCTATTCACGACGAACTGGATGAAGGTTATGGACGTCAAGTTATTGACGATACACTCTCGAGGTCAACATTTCTTAATGTTATGGAAAGTTTAATTAATTGTATTACCGAGCGTGAGGAGAGACATGCTATTGAACAAGCAGAAATACATAAACTTTTAGAAGAGATATTAAAGAATCAGAATGAATTACTGGGTCGTGAAAAGAATACCGTTCAACAGATTGAAATTACTAACCTTTTGAAAGAAATTTTAAAAAATCAGCGTTCATCCCAAGCTTCCAATCTACTTAAGGAAAAGGAATCTCAAATTCTTAATCCAGCGGATGTGAAACTAAAATCTGCTGAAACCTCTACGACTAATAAAGTTAATTTTCTTAATGCATCTAAGATGAATGAAGCAGAATCTCGAGATCTACACTCTGTCACTCAAACTCATACTCATATCTCACCAACTATTACTCAAACTCAATCTCGAGTCTCACCAGATATTAGTACTCAAGCTCAAATTCAAGCTGCTATATATCAATTTCCATTTCAAACAACAGATCAATATCAACCTCATATTCAACTTCAAAAGCTTAACCAAATCCAAGTTAAAGATCAACTTCCAGTACTTCGTGACAAAGCCCAAGCAGCTGAAGCTCAATCTCAAGCTCGATCTCAAGTTCAATCTCAAGTCCATGCCCACGTTCAAGCTCAATCTCAAGTTCAGCCTAAACTAGACTCTCTCCCTCTTCACTTCTCTTTCCTACCTTGCTGTCCTGATGATCCGGACGTTGCTACTGTTGCTAGATTATACACCTTGCTCGACTTAAAATCTCCTATCCGTGATCTAGATATTTATTTCAAGGAAGTTAATTCCCATCTCAGATCAATTAGATACGATGTAGTTAAACGAGCGTATACTCAATTTGCCTTTGGTATCCTCAAATATTTTTCTCAAATCGGATATATCTGTAAAAATCCTACTAATAACCGACTCAAACCGGCGTTTGATGAAGCTACTAATTACGAGGAACTTGGAAGAAAGGTTAATAGAGTAAAAAGTATTCACGGTTCCATTGTTAAACATTCCAATCGTGATGAAGGGGTAAATAAATCTATTCCACCTTCAAAAAATCTCAAGAGAAGTAAGAACTCGGAGAGCAATAGGAATAGTAATAGGAATAGCGATAGGGATAGCAATAAACGTCCTAGAATTGATAATTCTTATCCACCTGAAGAAGTTGGTTTGACTAGTGGCTCACTTTCACCACCGTGACCTACTTTCATCTAACCACATTATCGTCTAAAATTGGTTTACATAATCTTATTTTCCAGCGTTAAATCTCTTGCTAATCTCCCTATCTCTTCTCCACCAAGAACTCTAAACTCTTCATGTACAGAAGTGGAGCAACACTTACTCAACCGAGCTCTACCCAGACCCGTTGTTCCTCACTCTGCGAGGAATTAAACGCCAAAGAGTACCGCTCACAATATATAAAAATTAGATTCAAAGCGTATCAATTTTCTATTTTAAACATCAAACTTGCTTCGAGCAAAACTTATCTCATTATATAAGCATCCTCCTGTGTTAACATTGCATTCTATTACGATTATAAAGCGCTACAGCAGTCGTATCACATAATCGCACATCTAACTATCAACTAATTATATTTAGAACCTTTACATTTGTTTCCCATCACTGGCTTAATAAGTAATAGCTTAACCTTATAGAAACACCACTATGGGCATTTCCAACTGGCTCTTAGAATGGATGCACAAATAACGTCATTCCTAACAGCGAAAATCCCGTAAATTTATCCGCGCAAGCGGAACCTTACATAATCTGATAACAACCAGAATACTTCCATATTTGTAATATAAATAACTCCATTTCCTTCTTCCATTACTTTACATTCAACAAACAAATTAGCAAAATGTCTGATCACGAATACCATTTCAATGTTGCAATGACCTGCTCAGGTGAGTATTCTGGTTGCCTCCGACGGCCGGGCTCTGCCCGGACCCGTTGTTCCTCGCTCTGCTCGGAATCTTCTAACTAACTTCACAGGTTGCTCTAATGCAGTTAACAAAGTTCTTACAAGACTTGATGGTGTTAAAAATGTTGATATTTCGCTCGAACAACAATCAGTTAAAGTAAAAACTGCTAATAATCTTGGTTATGATACTGTTTTGGCTACAATTAAAAAGACTGGTAAAGCAGTTAACGAAGGAAAAGTAGTTGCTTAATATAGACCTATATCCTCCTCCTCCTTCATGTCCACATTGCCTCCGGCGGTCGGGCTCTGCCCGAACCCGTTGTTCCTCGCTCCGCTCGGAATATAATTATCTTAGCTTATTTTAGCTTATCATAGACTATACGATTTCCGTGCGGAGCACGGCAACGGGTCCGGGCAGAGCCCGGCCGCCGGAGGCATGTGTGGGTGGGTGAGTGGGTGGGTGGATGTATATTAGTTTTCACCGAGATCAATTTTCCATACCCAATCATTGATATTGCTTTCCATGTGGTCTTCGATTTGTGAACCTTGTCCTGCTGCTACTCGGAGAACCAAGTCGTTTAATTCAGTTCTACCGAGGATATCAACGTGTTCTGCTGTTTTGGATCCTCCTCGTATGTCGAATTTATCTGGTTGGTGAAGCATTTCAACTATGGTTACTTTGCTGTTACCTGGATTGAATTTGGAATTCTCTTCTCTCCATCGGTGGCACATGGTGTGGGTTATTAATGATACAGTTCCGTCTCCTTGTCCCATAACTACTGCGCTTTTGTCATTTTGCACGATTGATACATTGAGATTGGTTGTTAATTTATCTTGTTCTTCTTGATAGTAGTAAGATCGTTCGGTTGGTATTCCTACTCCGTAGAAGCAATATATTTTCATAGCTGGTGCATTGGGTAAAGATACTTCTAATGGATTAATCCATTTGGAAGGGTTTTTATTGTTTTCTTGTACTTCCTTTCTTGTTTTTGCTATGCCATGTGAATAGTAAGATTTGGTACGGTTTACAAACCAATCTGGGGTTTGTGAGAATAAATAATCAATCGAATCATTAATTGTTAAATTACGTGATGAAAGTGATGATAATGGACTTTTAAATCTAATGAAATTACCATATGAGGTGTTATCTATTGTAGAATTGTTGTCAATGGTAATATTATTGGCACTATCAATATTAAATGGTTCTTCATCATCTGGTGCATAATTAAGACGGCCCCATACTTCATCCCCTCCTTTGGGTAACATACTTGCTATACCACCAAAAGTTCTTAATAAATCTGCTCTTTCTCTTCTTGAAAAAAACTTTTCTAATCCATAAACTGCCAAGGCATTTAATTGAACAGTATCTTTCATTTCTCCACTTAATAATGCTACTACTGCCTTTGGAGTTCCTAATGTTGATCCAGATACATCTATTACTGCTTCAATATGTTTATTAACCCAATCATCACCTCCTCCTCCATATCCTTCTGCTTCTACCCATTTTAAAAAGTAAAATATAATTTGTGAACCCATTGAATGCCCAGTAATAACTGATTTTTCTCCAGTATGGGATAAATTCTCTTCAATTGTTTTCTTTAATTTCGAAAAGTATCGATCTCTTCTTTCTAAATCAGGATACCCTAATCTCCAATCATAACTAGCTACTGTCATTGTATTAACATCATATCCAAGAGCTGCTAAATTCTCCAAGATTTTATTCCAAATCCAATAACCAGCAACGAAAAAATCTGCTGCTTCCATTCCTTGTGCTGCTCTTAATTTAAAATGTTCAGGATCTAAACCAGTTTTTGGATCTAACATAACATGTTGTAACCAACAATTTGTATCTAATAACATGGATCTTAACATATGCCAACTTCCCCATAATCTTTTTCTAAAATATGGTTGACTAGGACATTCTTCAGTACCAGTTAAACTCCAAGATTCTAAGCCAGTAGAAATAACACCAGGAATTAATACAACAGGATGCTTATTACCCAATCCTTCTTTACGTAACTGATTACCAACTGCAAAACTTTCTGATAACGCAATATGATGGTCTTCAATATCCGATGCTTCTCTTAAAACACTAGCAGGTAGCATATCTCTAAAATCTGAAACTAATTGATCAAAAGATAAATCAGTTAATAAATCCATTGAAACTAATTCTTGAGATTTAGCCATATAACCAGCAATAACAATTCCTAATAAAGTACCTAAAATAAACATAAATCGTTTGGATTGTGTCAAACTCCAATTTAACCCCCCTCCTTCTCCATCTTTCCTTCCCTTGCGATGACTCCCACCACTCTTATCACCTCTTCCATCTCCCTTATGATGATGTCTATGATGATGATGGTGGGTTGTAGCACCACTAGTTGAAATTGAACTATCTACCAAATCTGGATCATCATCAATATCTAAATCAATACTTCCTCGTTTTATATGTTTACTACCAGTACTAACACTATTTTCATCATCATCAATCTCCTTTACAGCCTTTACAACTTCAACTGGTTCCCCTTCCCCTTCTTCTGGCGGAACATTTTTCCCTTTATTTCTATTTCTTATTGCCATCATTACCATACAGCAAATATCGAAAACAATAAAATCCCAACGCGCATCATCATCACCACCATCTCTTATCTCACACAAGCCCCTCCGATCCACACACGCCCTCGAACTTTACGTGCTCGCTCCGCGAGGGAGGCGGGAGGCGGACGGGGTTGTGCCTCCGGCGGCCGGGCGCTGCCCGGACCCGTTGTCCGAGCTACGCTCGGAATTGGTGTTTGGGGTTATTTTGAGGGGTCCGGCGTCGCTCGGGAACGTTAATTTCCTAAAAAGGGTAGCAAACCCAACCCTGGCACAGCTGAGAGAGGTGGTTAAATCACGAGTTTGGCTTGAAATTTCAAAAACAAAAATGGTGAATGTTATTAAGAGAGGAAATTAGAGCTGATTTGGAGGGTATTTTATTCGTTTATGATAAGATTTGGTAGAAATAGAGCTAGGTAAACGGCCTGAGGTTCGAGGTTCGTTATAAGAATAATGTGAGATTTGGTTTTATAACGGAGTTAGTTAAGCAGTGCCCTGATTTTAATGGGCAGAGTGCATTCCAGCACCTAATTAGGAACTGTGTGTGTAGTTTCTAAATAAACAGTTAATTTGCACCCATGTTGGCAATATCAACAAATGCCCCGAACTAACTCATACCCCACGGTCTTAACCATTCCTCGCGAAGCGAGGAGCAACGGGTCCGGGCGGAGCCCGGCCGCCGGAGGCATTGTGAGACCACCAACCTGTTACATACGGCTGTTAAATTTATAAACTTCACATGCTAAGTTTATCGTTTAGTGTGTCATCTTCACATGCAATTTTAAGCGAGAGAGCCAGAGAGTGTAATTGAGAGAGACCGAGAAAGATTAGATAGAAGAAAATAAAGAGAAAGTAAATAGAAAGTTCAGGGGAAAGAGAAATGCATGTTAATGATGAAGAATTGCAACTGCCAGCTGATTTCGATGCTGCTTTTTCCTTTTTCTCGACCGATTTAGTTGGAGATGGAGGAGGAGATGGAGATGGAGATGGAGATGGAGATGGGGATGGGGAGGGTGAGGTTGATGGTGAAGGTGAAGGTGAAGATGGGAGTATTGATATTGATGGTGGAGATGCATTTGGTAGGTTGGAGAGGGGGAATGGGATGTTTGATAGAAAGAAAAAGTCTAAATCACTTTCTCAACCTTTATTAAATGAACAAGAATCTTCGGCGTTTAGTACTTTCTTAGAGAACATGTTAGAGGATCCTAATTTCTTATTTGATCCAAAGTTAAGTGAAGGATTACCACAATTGAATTGGGATGAATGGGATCTTGATGAAGGAGATGGTGAGGTAGAAGGAATTGAAGATGAAGTAGGTGGTGGAGGTGAATATACATATCATAGAAATGCTATTAGTTCAAAAAAGTTACCGTTACCGGAACCTTATAATTTTGTAATAGGATCAACACCAGCATCACCAGGAAAAGAAGAAGAAGAGAGGAAGAAGGAGAAGGAGAGGGAGAGGAGAAGGGTGAAGGAGAGGGAGAAGGAGAAGGAGAGAGAGAGAAATCAAGAAAGGGCTAAGGTTAATCAATTACAAACCGAGGTAGATATTCAACAAATACAAATGCATGATCAATTAGAGAATGAAATTCTTAAACAACGTCCACAAAAGCTGCAATCTCAAATTCCTTCTCGTTCTATTTCCATCTCCTCGTCATATCAACCTTCAAATTCAGATTCAAATACAAATCAATTTCAATATCAATATAAGGGAGAATCACACGATTTCCAATTTCCATATCAAGAGCAGCATCAACAGCAGCATCAAGAGCAGCACCAAGAGCAGCAACAAGAGCAACATCAACCACAGCATCAACCACAGCATCAACCACATCACCCAATGCATCAACATCATCACCAACCACCACCTGGAAATTATCAACCAATATACCAAGAACAATTTCACCCTAAATACCAACCACTACAGCAACAACAACCACAACCCCATTATCAACAACCAAAACTCTCTCCTGATCGATTTCAATTTCATCTTGATCCATTTCAAGTAGGGCCAGTACAATTACAAGTACAAGCCAAACCAATGGAATTATTACAATCACATTTTTTGATCCATCCAGAAGAGAGAGGGGTAGAACAACCTCAGCAACCTCAGCAACAACAGCAACAACAACAACAACGAGTAATACCATCACCAACTGCTATCACAACTGGTATAGGAGCTGAGCACAATCAATTACAACCATCACACCCTCCACAACCTAATCACCTACCATCATTATCACCAGAGCTACGATCACAGTTATTACAGCCAATACCACACCCACCATCACATCCTTTACAACCATTACCCCTTCCATTACAACCACCTCAACATATAAAAAGAGAAGAAACATCACCACCATCACCACCCAAATTATCAACTGTAAATAACGTGACCAACTCCCACCTCCCTAACCCCATCAATTCACGAAGCATTCTTCACGATCCACAACTACAACAAGAACTTCAATACCCAAAACAAGAAATCAATTTAAATCAATTAGCACCATTACCGAATAACAATTCATTACCAACACCAAGACCACCACTTAAATTTGAAAGTAAATTTCCATCTGAATCAACTACCACAACCAATGCGACAACGAAATCGTCTTCCCCAACCTCATCACGATCCGAATCACCATCATCAGAATCCAAACCAAGAAAGAAACGTCGCCAACAATTATCAGAAGATCAAAAACGAAGAAATCATATGTCAAGCGAACGCAAAAGAAGAGATTTGATCAAACAACAATTCGATGAACTGTATCGACTTGTACCCAATTTATCACAATCTACACCAATTAAACCCGGTAGTAAATCAATAATTCTAAGTTCCGTATATGATTACATGACCGAAATAATCAATAAAAATACAAAACTCAGAAATCTCTTAGAATCTAAAAATATCCCCTGTAATCAAATAATCGATTCAACAAAATCTCTATAATAATTTATTTAATACATATTTATTCCCTCCCCCTCCCCACCCTCCCGCTGCCTCCGGCGGCCGGGCTCTGCCCGGACCCGTTGTTCCTCGCTACGCGAGGAAATAAC
>JAJMID010000207.1:0-18271 GCA_030583405.1 Sugiyamaella americana
TTCTCTATTATGGCTTATATCTTATGTTATTTAATCTTACCCAACTCCTGCCTCCAGCGGCCGGGCGCTGCCCGGACCCGTTGTTCCTCGCTCCGCGAGGAATTTTAAATAAACTCAACTTAACTCAACGCATATAGATATTCCTCGCGGAGCGAGGAACAACGGGTCCGGGCAGAGCCCGGCCGCCGGAGGTAGTGTAGGGGAGTGGGGGAGTATAATAAAAATATGCATATAATAATATAAGGTTGTTTACCACATTTTTTCACTTGGTCTACGTTTTTTATTCTTCTTTTCTAATGATGCTATGTGAGCTTCATCAAATGCAACTACTGAATGTGTATGGTCTTCAGTATATGATATATGATCGCCATTTTCGTCAATTGTACAGTAACATACAGTTTTTAACCAATTGTCATTCCAAACTTCACCAACATTTGCTCGTTTTTCTGGATCTATGGTTAACATTCTGAGTAATAATGGTCTTACTTCTTCGGGTAAATTTTTCATTAGCTTTTCTGGTCCTGATAATGGTTTTTCATCAGGAATGATCATTGAATTTGGACTTATTGTTGGTTCTTCATCTACTGGGGTTGAAAATAGTTTAAAGGAACTATCTGTTTGTTTGGGTGCTTTCCATGGGAATTTTCTCATCAACATGCAGCAGAATACTATTGCTGCAGACCAGATATCGGTTGGTCTTGGATCATATCTGTGGTTGGTTATTACTTCTGGTGCTAAATATGGATCGCTTCCTACTACTCCTGATGCATCATGGATTCTTCCACTTTCTCCGGGATATTTGAATACTGCAGCACTTCCAAAATCAATGATTTTTACAATGCCTTGGGCGTTGATAACGCAATTATCTAATTTTAAATCGCGGTGCGATAATCCACTATCATGCATGTATTTAATTCCATTCATTAATTGTTTGAAATCACAATATACTTCTTTTCTGCTCATTTTGCCAGACATTACAATAGCAAATAAATCATATTCACAATATTCCATTACTTGGTATACGCGGTCTGATTCGTGTATAATATCAACTGTTTCTACAATATTAGGATTTTTCAATGTTAATCCAATGCAATATTCAGCAGTTACTTTCTTTGAATATTCTCTATGTGTTTCATGTGATTGTTTGGCACGAAATTCTTTTACGGCAAACATTCTTCCATCTCTTGGTCTAGTTACTATTCTTACACTACCTCCTGCTCCTTCTCCAAGAGATTTTCCTAATTTTCCATATGATTTAGATAACGAGGTTCTTCTTGCATCAACACTACTACCATATAATCCATTGTAGGATTTTAAATTGGTTGATGATTTAAATGGTCTTGTGAATGATTTGCCATTTGTTTTAAGTGAGCCAGATATTATTGGCGATGATCCTAATGGTGGTGTTCCTGGTGTACCGGTTATATCATCTTGTGTACGGTTGGTTGCTGTAGATGAATATGATTCTGTAACATATATTGATCCTCCTGCTGGGGTTGTAGCATAGATATCATTTTGTTTCCATGGTTTTTGAAAAAATCGTTTTAAATCAGTCATACTACTATTGGTATGACTGGAGCTAATACTATCAGCTCTTGTTCTGGATTTGGAAAATAAACTCAATGAAGATGGTGATCTGCTAGGTGGTTTGGAATTTGGTATATTAACAATAAATCTTGGTTCTACTTGAGAATTTGAATATGTTGATCGTCTTGATGCGGATCTTCTTGGGGTTGAACCTGGTCCTGAAAATGGAATTGTTGGTGAGATTGTTGAAATCGAACTTGCTTGTCCTCCTGGTGTCGTAACCTCTTCTGGTGACGTATCTACTCCTAATGGTGTTCCAATAACAAACTTAGATTGGGTATTCGGTAATTCACTAATACTACTATTTGCTGAATGAACTGTAGATTGATATTTAGATGATAATTCGGATCCTTGCGATGTTCGTGATCCTTCGGTTTCATTTTCAATCGAACTTGAAAGAACTGGATCCGATTGGGAACTTGTTGCTACATTTTCATTTAATGATATTCCTTGTAGTCTATTACTTAGATCTGCTGATGATAAACTCTGAATTTTTTGTTAATATGACCTTCACCTCCGGTGGCCGGGCTCTGCCCGGACCCGTTGTTCCTCGCGTAGCGAGGAAGGTTTTCCGCTTACCTTTTTACTGTCTGATCCAAGTAATCTTGATAACCCAGAGGTAGATGATATAGACTTCCTTTGAACTGATACTTTTTGGTATGCTATATTATCCACCACCGGTGGTATTGCTGGTGGTGATTGTGATTGTGCTTGCGCCATTATTACTAATAGTTTAGTTAATCTCGGTCTTCCACCAAAATCCTCCTTCTGGTTCTCTGTGGTTGCTCTTAGTTGTTCTTTTTATCACCTTGCACTTCTCTAATCCTCTTCTCTTCTATTCCTCTTTTCCTTCTTATCTTCTCTTTCTCCTCTAAAATGTTTAATGTCAACTTCCTCTCTTTGATAATGTCTTCCTTTTTACTGGCGTTCTACTGTTTTAAACCACTGTATGCAGACCTAATTCTGTACCCGCTCTTATATTAAGTCCGTTATCTGCAAGGCACTCCGAGTCTTTAGATGACTAGGTACGGCGAAAATATGAGTAATTTGCTAACAATCTCGAACCTCCTTTGCAATATCCACCGGAATTCTATTATTCCTAACTTATTATTTGAAAATACAATAATTCTTGTTGAAGACGAAATCTCCCTCAAATCTGCTTCTCGCTTATTTATTGTCCTCTTTTTATTGTTTTCCTTCTGAGAACGTTTTCCAACTTCTCCCCCAAACAGTAAAAAAAGCCGTCTTTTATCCTTAATCAAGTTAATCGGTAAAGTTCTCCTCCCCATATGTGCCTAAATTTGGCTTTCTCGACTAACATTCGGCGTGCTCAGCTTCCGGTTATGCACGGAATATTTTAGGTGATTGGCCCCGATAAAAAAATGCATGTAAACGTAATAAATAAAACCCTTACCTTGGAGATTCTCTTGTTTGAAGAGCAGGTTGTTGACGTTCCGTTTGTGTCCGACTTTTATCCGGTTACGGTGTTAGTATTTATCCGATGTTTACTATACAAAACGAAAACGGTTTGTTCTAGAAGGCGGCTAGTTAGTTTGTTAGTTTTATCGATCTTAATTGTATATACTATTTGTACGATCGTTGGCATCTCCGGTGTAAATTCTTAGCGTTTGATAGCTTTCTAGATCTTCAATTCCTATAGCCAATGACGTAGCTACTCTCTATATATTAACGTAACGCTTAACGTTAAATTTTAACCTACAGATGCAGCGCGTATCTAACAGAAATAACTCACCTTATCTACAGTAACTACTTGGTACCATGGGTCGGTATCTAATCTAATGTGGCTTTCCTATCTCGAGGTTAGAAACCTTGATTGGACGAAGAGTATTGGCAAATGCTAAGTAAAAGCTAATCTAATGTTAGGTACTGTAAGTAGATTATAACTTTAAATCTTAACATAAGTAGGCGTGGGCGTCGTGAGATTTCTTTACCTTCTATTAACGTTGGTTAAGATTATCATTATGCATTGAGTCACACAGTTTTAGCGTGAAGAGATCGCAGAGGTAACCGCAATTGATACCGCTAGCAGTTAACGCTGAGCAATTATTATTTAAACGAACATGAGATAACAGCCAATAATTATGAAAATCATTATCAACAGTACATCTAGGAGTTAGATGAAATCTTACTTACTTATAGGTAGGCGTAACGGGATAATCAATCTCAAGAATATATTACATGATATGATACGACAATTGAGTAAATATATCTCAAGTAATAGTTGACTTACGAGAAAGCTGTGAAATTACCTACTTAATAGAGAAACTATCTACCGTGATCGCGGCCGCGGTGTTTGAATCCCGTCAAGATAATGTAACCTTTAGTACATCTCCATTCGTATTACAATTCCGTAAGTAAAAATGTAACAAGATAGTCCAAGAACGATAATATTAAGAGACAAATTGAGCAGATAAATCTACCGATGGAGAACGAATAACAAATAGAGTAGCCTAACCATCCGGATTAAATATCAATTTCTCACTCATAAGCGCTACTCCTACATATGTATGTTTAGCAGATATGCACGGAAATACTAATAACGGTAAATGATAGGCGACTCTAAAAACTTGGCTTATAATAACTCCGAACTACGCTCGGAGCAACGAGTCCAAGCACAATCCGGCCACTAACAACACATAAATTACGTTTCTCCTACATTGCCTCCGGCGGCCGGTCTCTGCCCGGACCCGTTGTTCCTCGCGAAGCGAGGAATGGCTAAATCACATGGTCGACTTTTTCATTAAGCAAATACATAACCAAGCTAACCTGAACTCTGTCTATATCTAACTGTAATTACAGACTCAACCATCATTTTCACTCTAAAAATTAGCATCAGATCGATCTCAGCTCTTGCTACTGTACCGTGTACATAAACCAAAGCGACCTCCCCTACCTTACTAGTATACACATACTACACCTCCTCTTACTGTAGCTATAGGGCAGAAACTATTAACATCTTATAGTTAGTTCTCTGGGTGATTATAATGCGATTTAATTCCTCGCGTAGCGAGGAACAACGGGTCCGGGCAGAGCCCGGCCGCCGGAGGCAGTGTGGGGGAGGTGGGGGTTTGCATGGTTTGGTAACCAGGTTAACATTCCAATCAACAGATCGACATGGGTATTGCTTGAAGTGGTATCTTCTAAACAAATGTATGCATATCAATCCATTGTTGACCATTTTACTAACATTATCGGAGATCTTCTTTCATCTTTCCTTCTTAACTTATTATTTTAACCTGAAGATCACTTTAATTGAGAAGAGTGATTTCAGGAAAAAGGAGAAAAAGTGTGGATCAAAAAAAAGAGATTGTTATTTATCAGTTGATCATCAGTTGTGTTTGTTTTTAAACTATTTTCGATCTTGTTTCTTCATATTTGGATTTTGTTTCCTAAACTCACCTTTATGATATCTTGAAACTCTCCTCGTTTATACAATGATTAGTATTGAACTTCATTTACCTACTATATCGCTAGTCTCTTTCATTTGCTTGTTATTACCAATAGTACCTGCTGCCTTTTCATTATTGCTTTGTATTTGTCATTATTCTGATGGCTTACAAGTAATCGCAGGCATTTTAAGTGGATGTTTTATTCTTCATATTATATCACTTTTATTATGTGGTTTATTTCCTAAACGCCCAATTACTTTAATATTTGATTTCATTACATTAATAGGTGTTTTATCAAGTGGATGTGTTTGGGGATCAAAAAGATTATCATTATCAACATTACCATCACCTCATGCTACGTTTGAAATCATTTTATTCACCTTTTGGGCAGTTACATTGCTCATATCCACATCTTATTTAACAATTGCCATTACTGAAACAATCATCTCAATCAACCAATCGAATAAACAACATCAACAGTTGAATGAAAAACTTTCACACGATACAGTATTAACTGCAAGTACATTATTTTCAACACCAACAACTGGATATGAAATAAGAACTCCATCACAAGATGAATTAAGTACTCCTCCATTAACTGATTTAACAATCAGTAATACGGGAAATTTCAACTATATCCCTGCTCAATATACAGCTAACTACCCATCCCAAATTGATTCCTCAACGATCGGTAGTACAATAAACTCAGAGCCAATGAAAACAATTAAAAAGCATAAATCATCAAATTCATTCTTGTCCTTTTTTGCATCATCAGAAACAATCAATTCTCCTAAACCAACAATCAAAGCACATCATAAAAGTGATAGTCTACTAGGAAAATTATCTCATCAAATGAAAAATTCCGTTACAACCATCAGAAGCAGTACAAGTCATGGTACTATCACCAGAACTTCGAATAATATAAACCAATACCAATTTCACAATTCACAAAACCATGCTGCATTCGATGGATGGGAAATCAATAGCTTAGGAATTAAAGATCGTCTTGAATGGTCATTAAATCAAATGGATAACAATAGTACTATTCAACAAAGCAGAAATGTTTCAGGAACATCAAAATTAACCACCAGTACATACGCGAGTAATTTCAACAACAAAATCAATCGAGCCGGATTCACTCGAGATGCAAGATCATTAATGGCATATAAAGGATTACAATCAAACAAACGTGTTCCATCTGATCCTGGATCATGGAAATTACCTCACGATGATTCATTAACTGATGAACATACCGCAGGTACTCCATCAATGGATGAACCCTTAGCACAATATGATCGAGAAAGATTAAGCAATTTAAGTTGCTAAATCAAAAAAAAGAAAAATACCGCTTACTTTATGATATAATGACACACAACGCTCTTTTATGACCTTTTAACGCTATACGACATAACTACTACATCTTGTTCTCCTCACATATGCCTCCGGCGGCCGGGCTCTGCCCGGACCCGTTGTTCCTCGCTTCGCGAGGAAGACCCCTATACCATCATCCTTTGATGAGATAACAATTTATTAGTTAATTTAACCGTAAAGATTCTTATAAGATTTAATTATCTAATTAAACCATGCATGCATATATATATAAGGTTCATACAAGAAGAATATATATATACATGCGCATGTGTATCTATTAATTGCAAGTGCCGGTATCGATCTATATTGCATGTTAATTCGATCATGTTAACTATAAGAAAGCTCAATTGCTGCTATATATACATCGAAATCGATCCATAACTGTAGAAGGAGAATATATATTTTCTAGATAAAATACATATATTATTATACTTTTCTCATGCAGAGATGATCACCTTGCGATGTTAAAAATGTCCCCTAAAGTATGCAGGGTCATGTAAGGGAGCACCCTGCGTCCATTGCGCTTGCCCGCCTTAATTTCCAAACATAACTTCATTCTTATAATTCTTATAGGGGTTATAAACGGATCATATAATATATTCTGCTAAGTAACTAGATCATTCATATTACTATTACATAATGACTTAATGTTCAAACTTGCTTCTCATAGTATATACACGATCGACTATTCACTACTACTACCGTATAGTACGGTAATATTAATACTAGCCGGTTAGGCCTGAATTTCTATAACTTTCGATATTAATCTCTTCTCAATTAATACGTTAGAGTAATAACTACCAGCTTAACTCACTTGACTAAACCCAGCATTGGTCTCGCATAACTTTCGGATTTCCGGCAATATGCAACGTCTAAATGTTATGCGACATTCCCATAATACTAATATTCATACCCATAATAATCAATTTTAATTAATATAAAGATGAATTACTTTGCTGGTTTCTTCCTTTCATTCTATTTTCAAGAAACAGAAAGTTTAGAGAATTTTGAATCAGTTACTATTAATTATTCACCATGACAACTATTACTGAAAGTGAAATGGCTACTTTTATAATTTACATATTATATTTCATGGTACTCAGCATTACTGGGGGAGTAAATGGTATCAATGATTCAAATTATTCAGTAAATAATGGATCTAACCAATTCTTTAAGGTAAATGCTATGTTCAAAGCTGAAAGAAAAGCCGATAGAAGACGTGACAGATTAAAAGCTTCCAAACCATCAGACGATGAAATTAATTCACTTGAGTCTACTCTTTTAATTTACCAACCAGTTAAATCACAAGAAAATGACGAAGATGTTGCAACCAACTCAATCCCAAACAGAAAAGTTACTCTCCATCGTCAAGAACTCTTACATCAAGCCATTGTCAAAGCCAAAGAACTTCGTTTACATAATGAACGTCTTAGAGCTCCTATCATTCCAATGAATGCTATTACTAGAGTACCAAAAAGAGTCTTCTTTATAAATGATTCAAATGAACCTGATAAGAAGCAAGAGCCAAACCCCAACTTACCCATCATCAAGCAATGTGATCCTCATATTATATTACATTCAAGATTCTCTGCAAAATGTTCTAGAAAGAATTGTAATCGTGCAATTAATGATAATATTGATTCTAATTTTGAAAGTATGCTAAATTCATTTAGAGAATTGGAAGTAGTAGACAGCTTTCAATCAACTATGAAACGACTTAAAATTCAAACCTCACCTACCGCAATCCACGCCAATTAAGTTATGGAATCCCCAGAAGAACTGGTAAGAAATCCCATTCATTAGTTCATCCAACTTAAAAGTAAATTGAATACTCTTCACCCTCTACTACATTATTGGTTATTACAACTTGATTCGTTTCTATTCACCAGCATTACAAGATCATCATGTAATTCTATTTCATTCTAACTTATTTTTTAACGAGAAAAGGAACAATTTTCATTCGCATTATCACTTCACCATCCATTACTATTAGATACAATGACAATATTTATAAATTCTGTAACTAATTAATTAATATTACATTTATTTTAACCATATCTTATATCTCTCCATGCCTCCGGCGGCCGGGCTCCGCCCGGACCCATAGGTTCACCACCTACTACTATTTGATACAATAACAACATATATATATATTAATTTATTTTAAACATATCTTATATCTTCATGCCTCTGGCGGCCTATTATGGCGGCTTATTAGGGAAGCGGTGTAGTTGATTCCGAGCAAAGCGAGGAACCACGGGTCCGGGCGGAGCCCGGCCGCCGGAGGCAGGGTCTTCAGGGTCCTGAAGTAATTGCGGCTGAAAAATATTTCATGCATAAATTTATTTCACCGTCTATTTATGTGAAGGTTTGAAGTTAATTGTGTATATTCATTTTTATATTTAAAGTGTTTAAAGATAAAATGGATACAGACGATTTATTTGATGTTTTTACTGAAGATGCTGCTTCGGTTGAGCAGAATAAAGTTGAAAAATTAAAATCAAATGGAAAGGCAAAGCAGAAGCGAGCTTTAAGTCCTGGGGACAGTAGTGAGAAGGGTACTACTGGTGGTGGAAATGAAAAAGATAAAAAGATTTCAGAAAACGGAAAGAAGAAAGCTGAAAAGAGTAAGAAAGCAAAAACTGATGATGAAGTACAAAATCCTGTAGTAGCAGATTCTTTTGAAACTGAAGCACAACGTGAAGTTACTGCTTCTGCTGGTTTACAACAAGCACCTGAAGAAGAAGGTCAAGTTATTCTTTCTCATCAAGTTAGACATCAAGTTGCTTTACCACCTAATTATAATTATATTCCTATTTCTCAGCATAAGTTGGAAAATCCTGCTAGGGTTTATCCTTTTACTTTGGATCCATTTCAAGCAGTTTCAGTTGCGTCTATTGATCGTGGTGAGAGTGTTTTGGTTTCTGCTCATACTTCAGCAGGTAAAACTGTTGTTGCTGAATATGCAATTGCTCAAAGTTTGAGGGCAAAACAAAGAGTTATTTATACTTCTCCTATTAAAGCATTAAGTAATCAGAAATATAGAGAATTATTAGCTGATTTCGGTGATGTTGGGTTGATGACCGGTGATGTTACTATTAATCCTGAAGCAAGTTGTTTGGTTATGACTACTGAAATTTTAAGATCAATGTTGTATAGAGGTTCAGAAGTTATGAGAGAAGTTGCTTGGGTTATTTTTGATGAAATTCATTATATGAGAGATAAGGAAAGAGGTGTTGTATGGGAAGAGACAATTATTTTATTACCAGATAATGTTCGCTATGTGTTTTTATCTGCTACAATTCCTAATGCTATGCAGTTTGCTGAATGGATTTGTAAAACTCATCAACAACCTTGTCATGTCGTTTATACTAATTTCCGTCCAACTCCTTTACAACATTATTTATTTCCTGCTGGTGGAGAAGGAATTTATTTAGTTGTTGATGAAAAGTCTATATTTAGGGAAGAGAATTTTCAAAAGGCAATGGGATCTTTAGGTCAAAAAATGGGTGATGATCCTAATTCGGTTGTATCAAGAGGGAAAAAGGGCGAAACTTTTAAAGGTGGTAAGAAGGATTTACCAGATATTTATAAAATTATTAAGGTTATTATGATGAAGAATTATAATCCAGTTATTGTATTTAGTTTTTCCAAACGAGAATGTGAAATGTTGGCAAAGAAGATGAGTAAGTTGGATTTTAATAATGATGAAGAACATGCAATGATTGAGAAAGTATATAATAATGCTATTGGATCATTAGCAGAAGCAGATCAAGAATTACCGCAGATTAGATTACTTTTACCACTATTAAAACGTGGAATTGGTATTCATCATAGTGGTTTATTACCAATTTTAAAAGAAGTTATTGAAATTCTTTTCCAAGAAGGATTTATTAAGGTATTATTTGCTACTGAAACATTTTCAATTGGTTTAAATATGCCTGCTAAAACAGTTGTTTTTACTAATGTTCGTAAATTCGATGGTACTCAATCAAGATGGATATCTGGTGGTGAATATATTCAAATGAGTGGTAGAGCTGGTCGTCGTGGTCTTGATGATAGAGGAATTGTTATTCTTATGATTGATGAACAAATGGAACCTACTATTGCTAAAGGAATGGTTAAAGGGGAAGCAGATAGATTAGATTCGGCTTTTCGTTTAAGTTATAATATGATTTTAAATTTATTAAGAGTGGAAGGAGTATCACCAGAGTTTATGCTTGAAAGATGCTTTTATCAATTTCAAAATGGTTCTCAAGTACCGCAGTTGGAAGAGGAATTAGCAAAGTTAAATGAAGAAAGATTAGCTATTCATATTGATGATGAAGATTCAATTAAAGAATATTATGATATTTCAAAACAATTAAAAGGTTATAAAGAGGATATCACTCATGTTATAACCCATCCTACTCATATTTTAAATTTCTTACAAGCAGGTAGATTAATTCATGTTGTAGTAAAGGCAAGTGATAACGAGAAACCTGATTTAGATTTCGGTTGGGGTACAATTGTATCATTTAATAATCGTAAATCTGGTAAATCAGATAAATTCACTGATCATGAATCATATGTTGTTGATGTTGTATTGTACGTTTCATCAATGTCACCTATTCATCTTATCCGTAGAGGAGATCCAAAATTACTTGAAGGAATTAGACCACCAAAGGAGGATGAACCTGGTAGAGCAGAAGTTATTCCAATCACTCTTAATTCTATTTCTGAAATTGCAAATATAAGAATTTATCTTCCAAAAGATCTCACCTCTGTTCAACAAAGAAATACCGTTAGAAAAAATGTTGAAGAAGTTAAACGTAGATTCCCAGATGGTATTCCATCATTAGATCCAATTAAAAATATGAAAATAACTGATGATTCATTCTCCAAATTACTTCGAAAATGTGAAGTTTTAGAATCAAAATTATCAACAAATCCTTTACTTTCAACTCCTCGGTTACCAGAATTATATCTTGAATATTCCACTAAAGCAACAATTGAAACAAATATTAACAAATTAAAAACTCAACTTTCTAAAGCAAAAGAGATAACTCAATTAAATGAATTAAAATGCCGTAAACGTATCCTACGTAGACTTGGATTCACATCTTCTTCTGATATTGTCGAACTTAAAGGTAGAGTTGCTTGTGAAATCAGTTCTGGCGATGAATTATTACTTACAGAATTAATCTTCAATGGTACTTTCAGCGATCTTACTCCCGAACAATGCGTTGCTATTCTAAGTTGTTTCGTTTTTGATGAAAAAGTTAAAGATGAAGTTGCTCTCAGCCCAGAACTTAAGGAACCTTTCCAAGCAATCCAAACAATGGCTAAAAAGATTGCCAAAGTATCAAAGGAGAGTAAGCTTGAATTCAGTGAAGAAGAATATCTCGCTACTTTCAAATCTGAACTCATGGTAGTAGCTTATTCCTGGGCAAAAGGTGCTAGCTTTGCTGAAATTTGTAAAATGACTGAGGTGTATGAAGGTAGTTTAATTCGTTTATTCAGACGTCTCGAAGAACTAATAAGACAAATGATCATGGCTGCTAAAACTATTGGTAATGAAGATTTAGAGGCAAAAATGGAAAAATCATTAGCTTTAATTAATAGAGATCTTGTATCGGCAACTTCTCTTTATTTGTAATTTTATATAAGTATATACTATATCTTTTTGCTCTTCCTTTTGCCTCCGGCGGCCGGGCTTTGCCCGGACCCGTTGTGCTCGCTTCGCGAGCGGATATCAGCGGTTGTGGTTTCCTCCTTTCCTGTTGCTGTTGCTGCTGATGCTGCTGCTGCTTCCATTCTCTTCCTTGCTATAACTGAATTCTTTTCTGTTTCTAATATAATCTTCTCTGTTGCATCAAAGAAATCCTTTTGTAATTCAACATTTTGTAATTCTTTTCTTGGGGGTGCTTTACGTACTCTACACTCTGAAACATATGATGTTTCATTGGTATCTTTGATTTCTGGACTCATTGCTGCAAATAACATTGATTGACTACCATCTATACTTGTTTTAAGGAAAAACCACCAAATAGGCCATAGAACTACATACATGAAAAGCCCTATTAATGTCCCCATTGATATAAATCTTTTAAATGATGGAGATCTCATCATTCCTGGATCAACTATTGCTATATGAACATTTGATGGTGCTTTATCTGGTCTTTCATATTCGTTTAGTCGTCGTTGGTATTCATATCCAAACATGGTGAGTGCTAATTTGGACGATCCAATTATCTTCCATGGTCGGTATGTTGGATATCCTCTTGTTGTAAATTCTAAATCATTGATATCAAAATCTGCCATAACACTGGATATACATGTTGTTAAAAGAATTCGAACATCTCTATCTGGTGGTTGTGCTCTTAATGCTGGTGATAACATTGTTAATAAATGATAATGTCCTAAATAATTGGTTTGCAAATGAAGTTCTACTCCATCTTTACTTGCTGATCTAGGACTAGATGGTGGTAATGCTACTCCTGCACAACATATAATCATATCAAGTCTTCTTGGTGGGCTATTATTAATCCACTTAGTTGCAAATTTTCTAATTGAATAAAAATCTCCTAAATCTGCTTCTTCTGCGTATATTAATTGAGTGCCAATTAAATCTCGAAGATCATCTATATAATTTAATAACCATTCATCTTTCATTGTCTTAACAAGTAATATAACTTGTGCTCCTCTTTGTGCAATATCTCTAACTACTGCTGCTCCCAGTCCTGATGTTCCTCCAGTAACAAGTACTACTCGACCATGAAGGTCTCTTTCCCAAGTATTTCTTGATCCTGAAAAGTATCTTTTAAATAATCCAATAGTTAAGATTGGTGGTCCATATCTTTTAATTTGATTGTAATAAGGAATTGATTTGGTACCTTCCGTAAAGACAGTACCTAAAAAGTTAATAGGCATGGTAGACCTGGATAGTAGTAATAACAGTAGTGGTTATGATAATCTGTTGTTTAAATGAATGTATGAATGTATGAATATACTCTAATAAACTATATAATAGTATCCTTAATAAAATCTTTCTTATTCTTTTCTTTCTTATGGATTTAATATTCAATTATATGTCTATCTTCTTGCCTGGCTTATGCTCATCTGGCCTAAGTTCTACACTGCTTACTATGCTTAAGATCTTTTCTTCCGCCTCTACCCACTTTCCCTACCTCCCACCTACCTTACCTACCTCACCTTATCTCCCTCCAACTTCCCTCTCACTTCCTTCACTTCCCCCGCTACCCTCTCTTGCCCGCCGTGGAAAATTTCACCGCCTCTCCCTGCATGCTACCGCGATCGCGCAGAGAGCTTTCAAAAAAAAATATTGATCGGCAGTAATTATTTTTCACTTCGAGAACCAAATTTCATTAATTCCTCTTTATATCCGTCTTATCCCCATTTTATTCTTTAAAAATGGAAGAAATTCTTATCTATGGTTCAGAACAACCATTAGGTGCTAATAAAATTTCATCTGGTTCTGTTACTGGTATTACAGATCTTATAATTACTGCTTGTGATCTTCATTCTGGATCTCATATAGCATCATTTAAACAATCTTCTTCACCAAGAAATGGAATTTTTGCAACCAAATCTCATATTTTCGCTGCTCAAGCTCAGAAAGCTTTATTACATGTATATACTTATCTAAAAGAAGGAGTTGATCAAAAAATTGTTTTACCAGAAAAATTAAATTGTATTACTATTTCTCCATGTAGTACGTGGTTAGCAGCTGGTGGTGATAGCGGTAGATTACTGATATGGGAATTAAAATCTGGATCTCTAATCTTTGCAAAGGATACTCATTACCAATCAATCACATGTCTTCAATTTACTAAAGATTCTGCTTATTTATTCACATCATCAAATGATTCAAGAATATTTGGTTGGTCATTATTAGATATAGTAAATAATAACAACGATATTCAGCCAACGATATCATGGTCTGATCATTCATTACCAGTTACTAGTATATGTATTGGATATGGATTATCGAATGATTCTTATCTATACTCAAGTTCATTAGATGCTACGGTTAGATGTTACAACATTAATACTAAAGAATTACTTACAACGTTTGTATTGAATGATAAAGTAACCTCTATAACAGTTGATCCATTAGAGAGATTTATTTATTCGGGATTATCCAATGGTACTATAGTAGGAATACCATTATACGATATTAATCCATCAACAGGATATTTAGAATCAATAGGAGGAGCTAAACGTATTGTCACAATTGATTCAGATAAACCGTCCCCAACATCAAACATATTAATATTTAAACAACATACATCATCAATTACAGCATTATCACTCTCGTTCGACGGAACAGTTCTCGTTTCAGGAGATTCAACTGGACAAATCTACACCTGGGACTTAACAAGTAAGCAAGTAATTAAAAAGTTAAAATCCACAAGAGGACCAATCAGTTCAATACAAACAATAGCGTTACCCAAATCAGAATCAATTATTCCTTCCCAAGCGAAAATTAAAGTATCTAAAGGAGGAATAGGATCACAAACAATTCAACAACCAGAAACGATTCCCCAATTTAAAAGAATACTTGAATCATCAGAACATATCCAAACCCATCACGATATCTGGATCAAAATCCCCGACTCACCTCAAACCACCACCCCCACCACCACTGATTTCACAGCAACCGTTTTCAAAGATATCCAACAAGCCAAACTTCAAACTGGCCACATCTTCGACCAATCTTCCGAAACAGGACTCAAAGCTAAAGTTCAACAGCTAGAAACTGATCTTAATGATCTTTACAGAAACTACTCAACTCTTCAAACTGTTCACGAAGACCTTTGGTCACTCTATGTACAAAAAAACCTTGCCTAATGTGCCTCCGGCAGCCGGGCTCCGCCCGGACCCGTTGTTCCTCGCTACGCGAGGAATGTCTATATATATATTTATATAAGTAATACAGTAGAAATTAGATCGATTTAGTTATATGGTAATTCCTCGCTACGCGAGGAACTACGGGTCCGGGCGGAGCCCGGCCGCCGGACGCACAAACTAGGATGCCGATTCATCTGCTACCGCTGCATGTGCTTCTATAGGATGAGTACCATATTGAAGTTCACGATATTTGGAATGAATTGGTTCGTTCCAAATACCAAGTGTTTGAGGGGGGTTTAGAATGAAATTTTCAAGAATTTGTTTACGATAGGAGAGAGAGGTATCGTTTTGAACATCTTTAGAGAGAATGGAATCCATTATTCTTGGCCAGGTGAGAAGATCATTGAGTCCCCATGGCGTTGACGACATTTGAAGTACTATTACCATCAATTCAAGATCTTGTAATTCTGATAATTGAGTTGAGTTGGATAATGCATTTGGAGTTGTTGATAACTTTTCATAGGTTGACTTATTTGTAATGAGATTTCTAATTACTCTTATTGTACTGATTTGGATTGGAATTTTGTTGATTGTATCAGATAGAAATTCATTTATATATTTTGGACTTAATAATGATAAAAACATGTTTGTTGATTGATTGTTGAAATTTATATTTGAAGATTCAAGCGGTTTTGTAAGTTGATACTTTGTATCTAATTCTCTGAATATTGCTAAATCTGTTGATGAAAGAATACCGAAGAATGTATAGATTTCATTGGTTAGGAATGACTCCATTACGGGATCATCTTTTAATTTGCTGTAAAGAATAGCTATTCTTTCTATTTGTGGGGCAATTGTATTTAATAGATTTGCTGGATGTGGATGGTAAATTATATCACGATAGAATTGGATTTTATTAACTACCAATAATACATCATCGTCTTTATCAATTGAATCTGGTGGAAATTGAATTAATTCAGATGGAATATATTGATTTGGTGATTTATCAAATTGAAGTATTTCTGTTATTAAATTCATTAATCTTCCTTGTAAGATGGAATCTCCATTGTGTAATTTTGTTTCAAGAATAGCTAAACAATCATTGGAGAACAATCTACGACGATTTAAATCCCCTAATGATGCAAGTGTAATTAATGCTTTATGTGCTGAATGAATAACATCAGGATTGCTAGCTTTAGATGGAGTTGCTAATAATTCAACAAGAACAGGAAGGATTGGTGTTGAAGAGAGAATATCAGGAGGATCTGCTTTCATAATAACATTGATTGATGCAACTTGTAAGTGGGAGACATCAGATTTCAATCCATCAATTAAATCTTGCTGGGAAAGAAAATGAACTACTTGAGTGTATGATTTATGGGATAATATAGTTGATAATAATGAAATTATAACATCATATTCAACACCTTCAATCGGAGTTTTCAATATGCCAATTAATAATGGTAAAAGAGATTTGATGATAGTATCATTAATATCATTGACAAGAATTGAATTATCAAGTGATAATTTAGTTTCTGCTCTATGAACAAGAGTAGTATCAAAGGAGGATTCCTTTGATAAAACAGAGAGTAGATGGGTTTGAAGGTTGTTTATGATAGGATCAGACATGAAGTTGGTTGATTCTTAATGATGTGATAAAGTTATGTAATAGAGATAATTAATAATAATAATTCTTTTCATAACAATAATTCGCCTTTCACATATATCTGGATTGATAATGATATTCCTTACCCTTATCAGTGATTGTCAGGTATACGTAATTATAGGCTTTGTAGAGGATGGTTAGCACTATCTAGTAAAGTTAATAATACTAGAGGAGAATTAGTTTGGTATTAGTTATACTTAATTAAAAGATAAAAATATATCATATAGAATTAGATATTAGCTATAAATTTAGTATTCGGAGAATATAATGGGATTGAATAATCAGATACTATCAGCTTCTATCCCACCGGATAAATATATGATTAAGGGTTGTTTCACTTTATGCAGGGCAGTACAGCCGACTGTCCCTACCTGCAAGAATCTACTTCTCCATAATTTTGATATAATATAACTTATGGACGCTTAAGTTATCAATTTTGATCAAAAATAAGCTACCCACCATCAATTCACTATAAATAGAGCGAAGTTCGCCATTTTCCCATTCTTTCTTTCTTCTTCTTTTTCTCCCTTTAAGAAATGGTTTGGAAGGAATGTCATAATTAGTAGGACCTTTTGGATTGCTTTGAACTTCTAGCTTTTTTGTTAAGTCTGGGATGCACTTGGTCGACTCGGGTGTCAGGCAGTTTGTTCAATGATATGAAGATTGTTCAGAAAGTTTTAACTGAGAGTTTCATATGCATTTCTGGGAAGTAAGGTTTTTTTGATTCTTCATTTAACTCTTACTTTTCGAGGATGTTTTACGACACTGTAGCTTGACCTTTAATCGCTTCTCCTCATTGGGAGTGCGGTATTGGTTGAGCAAATTACTTGGGTAATCAAAAGGAAACTAGCCCCCGGTTCCCCTATTGATAGGCCCCGTCGTAGGACTTTGACTTTATGACAGTTACCTCAAAAAAGTATCATGTTATCGTGGAATTTTTTTTTTTTTTTTTTGATCATTTCCGTGATTATACCACCAAAGCTTGGGCAGAGTGTTCTAATGTCGACTAGTTACCGAATGCCAAGCTTTGAATATGATACATTTGCTACCGGATTTCCGTAGCAAGAAGAGCTAATAGATACTGGATTGTATTTTGTTAGATAAAAGCTCAATCTAGTTTTTAGATTGTGATTTTCCGGCACTGATGGAGACCACCTTCTCGTGGTAGTGCTGTTAAATGTTAGTTTCTAACTAACATAACCGAGAGTCTCCCCAGTTACATAGTAATAATAGATATTTTTTTCCATCCCATCAAATGCCTCCGGCGGCCGGGCTCTGCCCGGACCCGTTGTTCCTCGCTACGCGAGGAAAAGCTCAGGATTAAGTTATTATATAGATACATCTTCGCGAAGCGAAGAACAACGGGTCCGGGCAGAGCCCGGCC